>VZRX01018694.1:421547-463079 GCA_013398075.1 Notiomystis cincta
GAGGGAGGGCGGGAAGAAGAAAAGGAGGTCCATCTGCCTGTTACTGAAATACCAGAGAACCTACCCAAGAGAATAACTGCAGAAGTTATTGTTCTTTTATTGTTTATTGAAAATGCCACTCAGAATGACAGTTACTTTTTTAATGGGAGGTCTTCTAAATTTGATCCACTTCTTATGTCATCGTATCTAACCTTTTCCACAGATTTTGCAGTGCTTATTTCAGTTTGCAAAGAATCATCTATCATGTTTCTTTGCTTAAAAAGCTGTTTATATCAAGGAAATTAAAATTGTATCTGTATTTTTACTGGAAATAGGCATGTCACTGCTGTGGGAATGTTATTCATGCAAGTTTTGCGTTGTTGAGCACTGCAACACAAGGGAAATTAATTGGCTCATTTAAAAGGAAATAAGCTACTCATCCACTGCAGAGTCTCCATAATGTTTTAAGAATTATTCCAAAAAGTGGGAATACATAAAGTTAAGAACATGTTATCTCATCCTGAAGAAAAATAGTCTGTAGAAATGAAGAAATTAGTTGCTTCTGTTACAGCCTAATTCTTCCATTGCTGCTAAATGTAATGTAACCTAAAATGATCCAATGAATAAATGCTAGCTTATTTCTTTTTAAATTTTGGATGCACAGCATTCTCCAGTCAAAATGCATATTCCCCTAGGACTTGGGCTGATTTACAGTCTCTGCCTGTGGAGATCCCTCAGAAATAACATCCATGGTCCCCCAGCAACAGCTAGTCCAAGCTGGGGAGTTAGGCTTTTGATCCCACCATCTTATTCTTGCAATTTCCTGGCAAAATTCTCCTTCCTGTCCGATTTGGACCACACCACACCTGGAGAAGGCTTCATACAAGTGAGTGAGAAAGGAAGTAGGAACAAGATTGCAGATGTAATATTCCTTGCTTCTTGGCCACTGCCTCTGCTTTTTCTCCACTTGCAACTTTAGGAGGCACCGAGCTTGCTTCTGATGGACACCCTGAGATCATAAGAAAACTGACACTGGAAATGCACTGTCTCTTCACAGCAACACTCAATTTGGGCTCTACCAGCACCCAAGAGCCCTCCAAGCCACAGGGCACCACAGACCTGCACATCTGCTTCAAAACTTCTCTGCTCATCTTTCACCACTCTCCTTCAGAAAGAGTGGGCCTTCTGCTTGACGTGTCCCATGTGGGGAGGAGATGCCCTAGGAGCAGGTGAAGGAGTCTGGGATCCCTGACACTATGCAGAGACATGTTTGCAAGTAACCAAAGGGCCCAAAAATCCTTATATTTAAATTAATGCCAACCTCCTTCTGGAACAACTTCCTGTTTTTAACCTCTGTTCAGATGGAGGCACTAGAGAGGTATCTGGATGAGAGTGTATTTTTGAATCACCAGCTGAATGTGGTACCAGCATCAAATCTGGCTGTGGGGACAGGGCACCCCCCAAATAGTGTGGGATGGGAACACTAAGAATGAAATCCCCATCTCTCCACTGGCTTTCTGGGCATGGGCAGGCCTTTTGAAATCCTCCAAACTGGTTCTGTGGTTTGGTTTCATCCATGCAGAGGGCAGGGACCAGGAAGGAGAGGAATCCCAGACAAAAATCTCCGAGGTAGAGGTTGTCAGTGCTGCTGTTTGCTGGCAGCAGCCAGCCCACGCCCCAGCTGAGTGCCCCAGTGCAGATGCCCTGGGGACGAGTGGGTGTGTGAGGGAAGGGACCGTTGGCCTGGCCGTGTAACGCGTCCTCCAGCGGGACTGCTGCCGTTGGCAAGGATTTACAGCAGCCAGCCTCAGGTTTGGCGCTGTTCTTCCCATGGAGTTGCTCAAGTCCCTTTGGAATATTAAAAGCCACATCATGGTGCTATACATATTAATGTGTGAGGATTTTTTTCTATTGTCTGTACCTTTCAGTCTAAGTCTGACTGACAGCCTTATCTATAATATCCGAGTCTCATTTTCAGATAGGCCACTCTTTCTCTTTGGCAATGTACTTTTGTTTTGTTTTGTTTTGTTTTGTTTTGTTTGGTATTACTGTACTTCCACTTTTGGTGATTTTTATATTATATGATGTAGAGCTGAAAAATTGTACCTGTTATCTTGACTATTTAATATAGATTGCATCCCTAGATGCAGAATCCAGAATACATTTGATTGATGAAAAAGCTAGAAGCATTGGTATTTTAGGTAGACTGATTTGTAACAGTGGAAAAGACATATGGCTTTTAATGTGAGATTATACTGTATCTATTATTTTAATCTGAGTTCAATGTACTAGTTAACATTTTTTTAATAAAATATGCCCCTGAATTGTACAAAAGTGGGATTTTTTTTGGTGTTTTCTTTTTATTTTTATACTACTATACTGTGCAAATTTTTTGTTCTGCTATAGAGGGGCTATTGCTGGAATAGTTTTCTTATTTGATAGTCGAATCAAATAAATAAGACCAAAATGGTAGATAAGAGAAAAAAAAAAATACTGACTTTTTCTTCTCTTCCCTAGTAGCCATGTTTGCAGCCATATTTGTTTTAAGTAGCCTTGGGCAAAAAGTTATGTGCCTCATTAATCTAAATCAACCTTGCAGGATTTTATGGCAACTGTTGTTGCTGTTGCCACATTATGTATGCTTTTTCCTTTTGTTCTTCAATATAGTGCTTATGAAGCTAAGGAACAATTGTCACTTCCTATCATGTGAACGAAATGTACAAGAATTGATGGGGCTTTCTACCTAATGTTGTTAGCCTGAACCTGGTTTGTTTATTTAATGAACAAAATGTCACAGTGTATCTGCATCCTCCTGACATCTGAAACAGTGGCAGCTGCTGGTGGCAGATTTCCTTAAACTTGGGTGCAGAATTAACCAATTCAATTTGCATGTTATCCAAAAAAGGAGGGAGGAGAGAGAGAGAAAGAGAGAGAGAGAGGGGGAGAGGGAGAGAGAGAGGGAGAGAGAGGGGCAAGATTCTCTTTTGAAAACATTCTTTTAAAAAGCATGTATTTTGTGCACAGATGTCCTGAGGACTATTGTATTGTGGGGGGTGGGGAGGAGCCAGTCTAATCCTGACACATAACCTACTTCAGCACAAGTAGATTTAGGGAAGTTCATTGAGATTCAGGGTTTAAATATGATGGTGTTACCAGATAGATGCTGGGTTGGTAAATAAAAACTCTGCAGGAGTGTTTTAAAAACTGGAACTTATTCTGCCTCCACCCTCTCATAGCAGGGTCTGTTAAACAGGAGACACTGATTTTACAGCCATGATACCTAAAGATACATTTTATGCCTTCTCAAAGTTGGAATTTATAGGCATAAATAAATGGTGATAATGAATTCTTAGAAAGTGACAAAATCTGTGGGAATCAGTGAAGATATTCACACTTCCTAATTGCTAATCCTAATAATAATTGCTAAATTGCAGTGTTTTGGCACAGGCATCCTGAAGCTTGGAATCGTTGGTGGAGAATTATGTTTCCTGGGCACCAGAAGTTTTCAAATAAAGATAAAACCTCATCTAGAATCATTTGGTTTTAGCTGTTCAGCAGGAAGGTAATGCTGGGTCTACACAGGCTCCAATCAAAGGAACAGCAAAGTCTGCCACCCAGGCTCCTTGTTTAGAGTGTTGTGCACATCCCTCATTGTGGCCAACACCACCATCACACTGCATATGCAAAGAAAAGAAAACACAATCTTTGGGTATATTACATGACAGTGCAGGGATCTGAACTACTTGGTAGAAGGCCCAGTTATGAGTATGTCTGGCAATTAAAAATAATTGGGAAGCAGGTTTGCCACTAACTCTTCCAAGAATGCCAGTTATGATATAATGATGTTTCATTAGACATGCTGAAAGCTGTGAGCTCCGTATGGCAATGGCAATTAGGAAGGATCATAAAGAAGAAAAAAAAAGAAGAAGAAGAAGAAACATTAAAAATATCCCAGCTAAGATTAGCATAGCATTTAATGGCCACTTCATTAGCTAATTGATTTCTTATTAGTTACAGGGAATAGCCCAGTTAGGGGCTCTGCACAGCTAATTAACAGCATTTACACAATTAGTCAGTTGCTCATTTTGTAACCAAACATTCTTGGAATCAACTGTGGCTGTGATGCTCTGGGCCATTTGATTAATTTTATTTTATTTTTTGCTAATATTGGCTTAACCTTCAAATAAAAAATTCACTCCCTAGGGCTCCACCATATTTAATCACAACATTATACAAACAGAAAAAAGCTACGTCACAAAATCTTAGGACATGAATCGGTTCCTCTTTCTTTTATTTGCAAGTTTTTTATTGGCCCCATGAAGTCAATAGCATTCAAGAAGCAGAATCGTCTGTCTTCTCTCCTGACAGCTGAGTTTTTGCCCATCAAACATTATTATTATTTTGCAATTAGCAAATGGAACACATACATATTTTTTTGCTCATATATTGAGAGAAGAATGCAGGAGGTCTGGCAAAGATATTTATTTCTCATGCAGTTGCTTCCTACCGCAAAAGAAATGCATTTAGTAGAAAACTTGCCATTTAATAAAAAGCATGTTTTCACATTAGTTTATACCTCAAATTAAGGGTGAATGAGGAAAATTGCATGATGTTATAAGGGTCAGAAAGGGACAGACTGGATTTATGTGACACTTTGTTAGCAGCTCCGAGAAAATAGATGACCGAGAACATAATAAATAACAATAATAGCATTTAATAAAACAAACAAAAAGAAACTTGTCTGTTCGTTTTCAGTTTATGGCGGCACTCCATAACCTCATAGCACCCAATTATTATTCTGGCAAACCCAATTTCCCTTTTGCTCCCCAGACTCCTGTGCACCAAGAAGAGCCAAACTCTGATCTCGCTGTAGGCAGTAATGATATCCCCCCGATGCAGGGGCTCTCCTGTGAGACAGAAGCCTTTTAGCATTGATGCATATAGGCTGTTAGCACTGTAAGAAGATGTTGCATATGTGAGCAGAAGGTCAATGTCTTCACATACCAGTTTTCATCGGCACATTGGGATTCTGTATGAAATTACCATACGCTAATTAAATAAAACTAAAACCTCATGATGATCGATCAGGCCAGAGATGATGCCTAATCATCAATATATTAATTATTATGCTGCTTTTTTTTTCATTTCACTTATCTCTTTTTTTCCCTCTTTAATGTTTCCTCACAATAAGTACAAAATGGGAAATTATTTTCATTTACCATTACTGTATTAATTGCAGCTAATGGAAAAACACTCTCTCAGACACATAATGGAAATTATTCCACTTCTACCTCTTTTTTTTTTTTCTTTTAATGAGAATTTATTTTGTAAGTGTGTCTGCAAACAGTGAACTATAATAGATGGTCATTTCAGTGTTGTAGTTTTTTCTCGTTTACATAAATAATATGTTCTCTTTCCTCCCACATTGTTTCTTGTTTTGTTGATAATGCACAGCTTGTTTAGTTGCTTCAAAGGATTGTGAGAATCAAGAAAACTTCCAAACTGCCTAATTTAAAATTTCTGAATTCTGAACAACATGTACAATACTCACACTTAACTTCTTTGTGCTCCTATTAAATACAGCAGAAACCCGACCACGGACGGGTTTGTGAGGTTTTGCTGCATTCCAGATTACTGGTGAAAGTGAGCATTTAGGTGTTTGTGGAGTTCTGGTATTAAACTCCACAGGATCAGACAGTGCATTAAAAGGAGAGGAAGAATTAGAGACTGGTTGTCTTGTCTCCAGCTCTTATACTCCAGCTTCTGCTGGAGATGGGTTTCTACTGTGTTCATTCAGGTCCTGCAGTTTGCTTCTCTTCTTGGGTTATCTGGGTGTGCATACATGTAGCAGCTGCTCATGTATTCCAAAGGATGACAAAAGGTAGTCCACAACTGACATCCATGGTTCTCTTGCCTTGCCTTTTCAGGCATAAATGCTACACACTTCCCTCCTCCTTCCCATTTCAATCGATGAGTATTTCAATGTATCTTGTCAAGGTCTTCCTGTTAGAAATCAAGACAAATCAAAATCAATTTCTGAAATTCTTCTCTGTCACCAGGATATCTATCCTGTAGGAAGCTTTGCCTACATGTGCTTCTGCAGGCTTCAGCCAACAGAATCTGTACTGCAGCACTTGCATGATCCAAGTAGTTGGTCTGAAATGCAAAGGAAAATCATTGCTCCTCTCTTACTAACCCTTTCCTAAAAGGGAAAAATATATTTCCTCTGCCTACAACGACTTAGAAACCAGTTTTTTATATGGTATCTGTTAAGCTGTGTTTTCCCAGTCAACAGCTATCCATTTGGGTACTGTAAGTACAGTAGAAGCAGCTTTCTGAATTTCTGTTTCATGTGGTAATTTTGTGAGCTGCGTCGCCCAGCAGCTCCTTATTTTGTTGAGTTTGAAACTCTCACTCCATTAAGATCATACAATTTCTCAGTCAATTAAAAAAAAAAAAACCAACAACTAACGAAAAACCCAAAGATACCCTTTTATGTACCGATTCAACCTAATTTGTCCCACCGTTTGTTTTCAAAACGCTTGTCTCGTTTTCCAGGAGCTAGAATGCCTGGACTGGTCTTGGTGCTCATGTCAAATCATCATGACTATTGGCAAACAAAGAAACAGACATTTAGCAGGTAATCTGATCTGGTGCCTCTAAGCTAGCCTGTGCAGCTCTGCCCCATTTCCCCTGTGCAGAGATGACTGTATTTTGCTATTTGAATGGTACAAATATCAAGGAGTATATTTTAACCATCTTTTAGGGAACCTGGGAAATCAAAGGGATATTTTTGGCTCTGTTCCATAAAGTGTAGAAACTCTGTATCTTCTTGCCTCAGTTTCTCCTTCTCTAAAATGAGTATGTAAAAGCCCTGACTAGACCACCCCGAAAGTGCACATAGGACAGAGCATTGCTGTTTATCTCTGTGTGAGGGACTCTAAGCCCTGCTGGCCATCAGCTGGTGCATGCTGGCCCTGTAGGACACAGTGCCAGCAGCTCAGTGTTGGCTCTGTCTGCTGGCACAGAGCAAGGGTCATGCAGATAATATTTGACATTGCTAGCAGTGTTCCATAGGATATGCTGTGATTTTTTTTCCTGCAGTAGTAGTTATTGTTCTTCTCCAAAGAATTGAAAGAGGAAAAGGTGTTGTGCTTCCTCTCTCTTCCCCCCTCCCCCCCCCCCCAATATCTTTTTGCTGAGGGTTTAACATTATTTGGGGAAAAATCACTTCACTTCCATGCTTCACTTCCTGAAGCCTAACCCTGTCCCAGTCCATACTCCCTATTTAAAAAGAGATGGTGCAGCAGTTTTTAATGATTAAAGGGATCTGTCTGAGTGTGTGACAAGTAGGGTTTGTCAGCCTTTAGACTGCAAAATCACCTATTCTCTACCCAAGAGCTGGTTGTGCTGTGCAGTTTCTGGAAAGAAATTATTAAACACAATTTTAAAGGTGAAGCAACATTGTTATGATCATCTGCACTGGTTTTGGCTCGGGCTGGTTTTCTTTGCAGTGGCTAAAATGGGGCTGTGGGTGTACTTGGGAATTCAGAGATTTTAAACTTTTCCCAATACTTCTCCATGAGAACTTACAATGTGGCAGTTTTTGAGGACCTCTTCAGAAGCTGATTAGGGGCAAAAGAAGAGGAAGAGGGGGAACATTCAGAGCAAAAGGCCACATGATGTTTGGTTGACAGCTGGGGTGAAACCATGACATCATCTCATCCAATACTATAGAAAAGATCCTGTTGGAAAGAAGAATTAGCCATTCCACAGAACCCCTGCAAATGTCAGACCTGGGAAACTAGTATCCATCCCAAGAATCAAAGAAAGGAGTCTAAACTCAGTAAAGAATATGAAGCTCTAACATCTCAATTCAGGATAAAACAGAAGATGGACAAGATATGCAAAAACTATTTCTGGACTACATAAAATATACAGAGTCAACAAATGATGCATTAAAACTGACAGCACAAATATATGCTGACTTCCCTTCCAATGCCTCTCTTACCACACTGTCTCTCCCTGTAATACTTGCCTTCACTCTACTGATATAATCAATGTCTGGAAAAAAAAATAAAATAACAGAAACAGAGAGGGCAAAAAGTATTTGAGATTTAACTCTGCTTGGCAGGAAAGTCAGTGATAAGCAGCAAAGCCCAATGATTCTCCATGCAGCACACAGAAGGTTGTATGGGATGATGCTAAATGGATATATAGCCAAATGGAAACAAATAAAAGTGAAATAATTATCTTAGGATACAGGCTGACTGTTGTGTAGGTGAACAAAGAAGGAAGAAAACTTCCTACACTCTAAGGAAAGTCTCACTTGGACCTGCTGTGCCCCACACATACTTGCCAAGTAATGGCCATTGCTGTAGTGTGACTGGTTAGGCTGCAAAAGCAGCATGGTTTCAACCTTTAATCCTGCACAAGCTGAGCCATAAAGCTGCCTGGGTACACATGAAACTTCGTCTTTCTGCTGAATCAATCTCTTCTACAGCCTGTGAGGAAAGTAAGGGAATTGAGCCTATTTCCTAGCTATGTTTGTCTGAAATTAAAGCACATGTTTAGGGAGGAGTGGAACAGCCTAAATCCCCGAGGGCAGCTCAACATCTCAGCATGAGATGTTCCGAAGACCCCCACTGAGGAACCGGCGATCCTGCTGGCAAGCGACCAGAGGGGGAGCGTGTTTGGCAAGGAATGAACTTGTGGTCCCTTCACTGCTCTCTGAAGGCTCTGAGGAGTCTGATGCCCACCTGTATCAGCTGAGCCCTGGTTGCCCTCCACATCCTCACATCCCTGATCCAGGCCAGTAAGTGATGTAAGAGGAAACCCAAAATGGCAGAAGTTCTTGGTGGCCAAAGCATGAAGTCTTACACTTTTATGAAATCAGAAGGTGCAAAGTTTCACCTTCCTTTAAAAAAAGCCATATTAGAGTCAGTCTGGCTAGATTTGTTGTCAGCAGAGGAGAATGTACTTCCAAGGAAGGCTCTCACTCCCTCTGTCCTGTTGCTTCTGCCATACCTAGCCTTTGTGACCCAGGACTGCATGGCTCCAGAGACCACAGAGAGAGAGAAGATGCACCTAAATTCAGTCTAGAAGATAGCTGCTGGTGAGCTAAATGGCACTGGGGAGACTGTTTTTGTTTAAGGGAAATTTTTTCTCTCTTGCCCAGAGGAAAGGCTGGTTAACTAGTCTCAGAAAGTAATCATAGCAGATGGAAACTAGCTTTTTTGAGATATGTGCTGCCTAGGCTGGTCTGAAAGATATTGAACTAAACAACAATAAAAGGACAAGCTGGCAGAGGAAAGAGAAAGCAGGAAAATCAAGATACCCGGAACAAAATTAAACAAGGTGCCAGAGACCTGAAGAAAAGTCTCTAATTGCTTCCAGGATTGCAAGGATCCCAGTACTAAGCAAAAGGGAAGGGACTTGCTCACTGATTAGTGCACACACACTCCACTTGGTGTTATAAGCCACCGGAAGGAAAATTGACATGACTGGAATGTTGAAATCAGTGCTACGAAACTTTTATTCAAGGACTGATGGAATTTGCATAAAAGAACAGAGAAAGGCAGTCTACATTGAAAATAGCAACAGCTGCCTCTGAATCACTGCCAAGTACTCTTAAATGCTTATGGGCTGTTGCTCCAAAACATAAAGCAGAAGACGGGGAGCTGCTGGTGCCTATTGCTGACTGCCAAGTCACACTAGAGAGCAGGATGACTGGCTGCCTAAACACCCTTCTGCCTAAACACCCTTCTATCAGGTGTAGGAAAAGAAAAGCTGTGCTGTTGTGGAGGATTTCAGTCTGAATGACACATGTTGCAAGTCTCATGCTGCCAAGCACTAAAATACCCTTGAAATTATAGATGACAATATTCCAGCTCAGAAAGGGTAACAACCAACACAGGACAATTTGTTGTCAATCATTGGTTGAAGTCAATGGGATTTGGCCTCATCTTAACAGACAGAAGTTGAGCTGAGAAGCAGAAGTCAGAGCTGTTCAGGCTTGGGTTTTCTATGTTTGTTTATGCAAACAACATAAAGTTTATATTAGCAATAAATTTACTTAGAGTTTCTAAGAGTCTCATTCCATAAAAATAGTATAATTAAGATATGAGTCAGCTTAGAAGATCTGAAAAGGTAAAATATGAAAGATTGCATTTTTTAATAATTTTTTATAAATTATCCAAATGCTAAAAACGTAAAGTCAAGAAAGAAGGTTTAAAAACAGCTAGGTACATAATGGAAGAGAAAGCATTCATAGCAATTAAAAAACAGTATATGGAAAAAATAATAGTGAATAGCAGTAAGGATAAATTATGAAATTAGGAAAATTGATGAGGAAGGAAAAAGAATACAAAGGGAAAGGTATAGACAGCAGAATGTAAGGCAGTGGAAGGAGTTTTTGAGTATCTAAAAAGCAAAAGAAATCTCAATAAAAGTGTTGTTTCACTAATGAGCTAGATATGGCAGAACTGTCAATAAGAGACTGAAATATTCAATAAACCTTTCTATATCCTGATTGGAGGAAGAGACAAGAAAACACATAGTGTATTTAAGTCATGCAATAATAATAAGTCCCTCTTTCACAGTGTCTAAAGATGGTGTTAAATTACAGTTACCAAAATAGTACTTTTCATATTATCATGTCCGAGAGTTTCAGGCTGTGAGCTAAGAAGCATGATGGATCATTAATGCTGAGTTTCAGCAAATTCTGGGAAATAGGAAGATTTCAGAAAAAAAGCAGATGCACTCATATTTAGAAAAAGCAGAAGAGATACCTCATATAATCAAAACTGCTGGATAGCATTCCTTGACAAAGTAATGGCAGAGCATATATGGGGCCAGATTAATAATCATTTAAAGGAAGAAAATGTCATTAATAATTATTTATAGAAGAATCTTGTCAGACTAGCTCAGAATAAATTTTAATGTGATTACAACTTTGGTTTACAGAAGTAATAGCATTTGCAGTGTAATAAAATTCCAGCACTCTTGCATATAGGACCACGTATCTTGAATAACAAATCAGAATGTTATAAATTCAATGTCACACAATAAATAGACTGAAAATTAATTCAATGGTGTGTCCAAATCTGATTGTAAACAGAGAGGTTCCACCAAGAAGGCACATTTCCTGGCTTTTCTGCTTTCTTGCTATTTCCCATTTTTAGCAATAATTTGAGGATCAAGGATGGAGTTCCTAACAGCTGAGACAATGATTTGGAGACAGACACTGATAGAGAGAGAAAATGCTGGACCTGGTCAAAGCAGAAGTGTTTTGGGATGACTGAATGTGGAATGACCAGTTTGGGAACAGAACAAGTTTGCACTTCCAGGAGAGCTCTGCTTGAAGTAGAAAATTTTGGAAATGGTATTTGTATTTGTGGCCAGAATAAAAGTTACCTAAGCATGACCTCCCAGCATGGCACTAAGGCCAGAAGAGCTAAATCTCTTCCTGCTGGTATTTAAAAAAAAGAAAATAGGGCCATTCTTGGCACTGGGGCTGTGCTTGTTGGGGTCCTATGTCCAGATACAGAGCTCAAAATTCAAGAAGGTTGTAAAAAAAATTGGTGTGAGTTTGGAGAGGAGCTGTAAGAATAATTAAAGGATAGCTAATAGAGAAAGCAGCTTCCAAGAGAGAAAGTTAACAGTGGCCTGATCACAGCCTGTAAAACCTCTGCAAGGAACAGATGTAGGTAATACAGGGCTTTTCAGTCTGGCAGACAAAGGTAAAGTGGCTAATAAGACCAGTGGCTGGAAACTGAAGTGAAGCAAATTCAGGACTAAAAAAGAAGATGCATATTCTTAGCAGCAGGGATAATTAATCATTTAGAATGATTTACCAAGAATTGTGCTGGATTCTTCATTAATGGAGATTTTTAAATCAAAATGAAACATTTTTTTTAAAAGAGCCATTCTGCTGCAAGTACAGCTTTTAATCTTGAAGTACAAATTAATATAGGGAAGTTGTAGAGGCTCAATTATATGGAAAGTAGTGAGACAATCACAACAATTCCTCTTGGCTCTAAAACTGGTCAGTTTAGGAACCTACATCAGTCACAAATTTATGTTTCTTTATATAACACTTGGAGAATTTAATTTTAGTTTTGAGATGAAACTTTGTTTCCTACATATTCACAGGATTCCAGGTGTCAGGGCTTTAAAATACACAGTGCAGCAAAGGCAAACTTAAGTATTTTCAAAAGCAGAAATAGTTGGGATTAGTTACAAGATGAGATTCAGTTTTAAAAACATAGCGATCAAGAGATGAAGCACTTGTTACAGCTTTTCATTTTACAATTTTATTAGTTTAAACCCCTTAGGAATGAATATTCCTCATTGGGCTGATAAAAATTCATAGCAAGAAAGTTAATAAAATGTCTCATCACCTGACAAATGTAGTAGGAAATATTTTTAAAAATCTGTTTTACAAAGTAATCCCCCAAGCCCTTGTGGCAGAGTCAAAGAGTTAACTACAAATAGTCAGAGGTAGTGAACTGTCATCCTCTGTGCCAAAATATGACCCATTAGCCTTCAGAAGAAAGACAGGAAAAAGCTGGGAAAATGGTTGTTAAGAAATGAAATGACAACTCTGTGCCTCCAGTTCTCTGAATCTATGAATTATTATTTCCTAGAAATCTCTTAGCTTTCACCAATGGTTGTTAGACAAACTATCTCCTAATTTTAATACCTTCACCAAAGGCCAGATGCTACCATCAGGTCCCTATTATCTATCTCCAGAATCTGACTTACATTAAATCTGTCCTCTCTTTTGCTCTTTACACACAAACACCTTTCCATCAATGGCAGGTGACACCACATTCCAGCATGAGAATCATTCCCTGTCTGCTGTGATGGGTATTTAGTGCCTTGCCTGGTTGGGATCCTTATGGAAGAGTCTCAGTCATATGTTACAGCCCAAAACCCAATGTACAGCACAGCCCAAACCTTGTTGGCTGGTTTTCTTTCAACAAACAGAGTGTTTTCTTTAAAGTGAATAATTTGGTGGCTGGTCTCTTTGGTCTTTGCTCACAGGTATACTCTTTCCAGTGAGGAAGTGAACATGAATATTTTTGAAGGAGGAAGCAGGCTGAGGAGCTCAAATGTTGTTTTGGAAGCCCAGCTGTGTATGTATTTTAAGTAACTTTCAAGGCATCATTTTTTTTAAAAGGGGAGGAACATCTACACTTTCCAATCATTCCTGTGAACCTGTGCACACATATTTATATACTCAAATCCTGGAAACTGGAAATCGTGCTGAATCACTTGGTACATCCCCAGCACCTTTATACACTGCATGAATGCAGTGGTACTCAAGTGCATGTGCTTCCCAAAACAATTGGCCCTTAAAAGACAGCTTCTAACATCTTGCCTTGCACAATGAGCAGAGCATTTATGAGGCAGTGATCTGCAAAAGGCTCTCCTCTAGATGTGTTTGCATTTATACTGCCCTTCACTGTCAAACAATACTTTCCAGCTGGGTTCTGCTGCTCTTCCATATTGTGCACAGAGGAGGCTTCCAGCAATTTTCAACCTGAGCTGGAAATTTCTCCCTTGCAAAAAGCAGAATTTGCCTGAAGAATACTGAAGGATTTCAGCTCTGAAACTATGTATAAATTGCCTTTTTTGACAATCATTTTCCTTCATTCTGTGCTGCACTGTAGTGACTCATGTATCCAGTATTATTTATGCTTTTTTTTTGTAATACACAAGTGATTGTGTAATTAACTTTACAACATCTGGGAGTTAAAAAATCCCCACAAAACTATACCAAGAAAAAAGTTGCAAACGGGAAATAACCATGAGCATGAGATCATCTCTATATCACTGCAGACTTTTATTAATGTTTGACTCAAAGGGATCATTTTCTCTAGATTCCTTGGAATTTGCTTAATTTTCATTGACATTCTGGCAATATATTAAACATTCTCATGCATTAATGCTGAAGTTTTCTCTCTTTTTTTATTTTTCCTGATGATGTTTGATTCTTTCTTAAAGTAAAATAGCAGATTCTTTTTCCTTTCACCTCTGTACAGAACATCTTGGATGTAACCCTTGTGTGTGTTAACTGGGGCTTGGCATCATTCTCAGTTGGTGCAGAGAGGTGCTGCCAGTTCCCTCCCACATCTTCTGCTGTTTGGGTGGAAAGAAGGAGAATAGCAAAAGGCATTTTTGGACAGTGTGAGGCACACCTGTGCTTGGCTGGCCCTCCTGACATGGTGTTTCTTGTAGTCAGAAGCAATCTGGTATAAATTAGGACTGTCCCTCCTTGGGTACAGGAGGTGATCTGTGTCAAGAGGTCCATATTTTGTGTTATGTTAAATTATATGATCTGATGGTTGATGGAGATCATCACAAGAAGAAGGGGAGGCAGAACATGCCCTAGGGTAGTATAAAATTTTGATTTGTGTCAGTTTGGAATGGCCATTTTACTCTTCTGTGGTGAAATCATGGTAAAGTTATGACATTCATCTCACCAAGTGTTTATACCATATGAGGATAAGTTTTGCCCATGCCACAAGCTCAGAGAAGACACTAATTAATTTTTCTAATGAGGTGCTGAAATTTCTCCTTGTACATGGTGTATCTCTGTAGATAGAGCTCTGCTCTCCTGATTAACAAGGCTTTGTCAACATGTGAAAGTCTGCTTTTCCACATAATCAAATACATTTGTTAGCCATTTGAGAGGGTGAGATGTTCAGAGCTCTTTGATGGAAAGGCATACTGCATGCTTTGGAGTGTGGAGAGAACAGTGGTTTGATAGCACAGCCTGTGCTTCTCCATAAGGTCTCTGCTGACCCCAGCAGACTGGTCAGCTTGGAATTATTCAGCCCCAGACTCTCATCATGCAGTAAACAACCTCTCCAACTGCCTCTGAACATTCCTGGACCTCTCTAGCTTTACACATCCTGGTGACATCCTTATCCCCCTTGAGAGGAGCAAAGCAGTGAAGGAACTGTGGGGAAGATGCAAGGGCAAGAGGTACAGACCCCTGCAGAGTGCTGCTGTCCATGAACTAACCCTGCTGCTGCCAGTGTTTGGTGGTCTGTGCTTTTGTCAAGGCAGAGGGCAGTTGTTGGCCACAAGAGCTGTGGCTAGTGCTGGCTCCTCCTGTTGTACCCAAGCACACAGGAACTTCTGCTTCCTGAGCCCCTGTCTGCAGGTACAGACCTAAAAATGAATGAGAGGTGCTGCAACAAGATTGAAATTAGAAGGCTTTTTTTCCTCCCATGGTTCAACTGCCATGCTGTTGGAATAAAGTACCATAGTGCCCAGTAGCCCACTGAATTCCTCCCACAGAGTTCAGTGGGGTCTGGAACAGGACCTGGAGCCCTCAGGACCTGAAGTTGACTTTCCTAAAAAGTTGGATGCTGTTCTTCCCTTCTCTGAGCCTCTGACTTCTACACAAGTCTGGAGGTTACTAGTTCAAGTGCTGTGGATCTCTCCTGAAAAAAAGTTTAATAATCTGGGATAACATGAAATGCTCCTGTCCTAACTGCTGGGAGTCATCTTCCTGTGCATGTGTGCACCTATCCTGAGTTTTGAGAGGTGACTGCAGAGCACATGCACTGGCTGTCTGGCTTTCTACCCCTGAGTGAGTGAGCTTCAGTGTGGGAAAATGGGGCCCCAGATCCAAGAAGTCAGAAGGAAGTGAGTTAGTGAGTTAGGGAGGAATTTGAAATGGAGAAGGGAAAATATTTGGCAGATAGAAAGAGGCCAAAATGTTCCAGGTGTAAAGGACAGTATTAGAGAAGATGCAGAATTGAGCAGGAGGGGGAGAAATCTGAAAGGCGGGGAGACTTGTAAGCTGCTTGCTCTGAAGTCACAGGGATGTTCCTTACTTTTAAACCTCCCACTGTTTTTTGAGGAGTGAAGTCATTGTATTAGAAAATTTCCTAGGACTACAGCCCAAAACAGGAAAATTCCGTTAAAATATACAGACTTGCTGCACTAAACCCATAATTTTAACAGCCTGGTCATTTTAACAAGACTTTTTTCAGACTGCAGACCTGAAATATGTTTTGGATTAATGCAGTGGAAATGCGTTGGTTTTATAGGTCAATTCACTACTGTAAATTGCTTCTCACTTTTAATGGATTTTTATCCCCAAGTAGGTTTAGTCTTTTAACAGAAATTCAGGGGATTGACACACAAGCAGCTCAGTCTCAAAATGAAATCTGCTTCGTGATGCTGACAATAGAGCAGTGGGCCTTGCTCTAGGGGCTGGATCCTCAGCATCAGAGAGTTGGTTATTCATGCTGCATTGCCACCCCTCTGCCAGTCCTCAGCCAAGCCAGTGGCCACTAATGGCTGTTCTTGGCTACAGCTGTCTAGAGAGGCTCTCAGAGGGGGTGCTCTGCAGCAGAAGACAGCAGGAATAGCATTGCCCTGTGTCCCTCTCTTCCTAATATAGCCATAATCAGACGTTGTACACCCCTAGGAGTACACTTTCCCTGTGCTGAGAGTCTCCCACCTTGCTGCTCACAGCAGCTCTGGGGTACAGGAACTGGGAGAGGTGAGCTCAGGGGAGCTTCATCCTGGATGTTGACCTCTGTGCTAACACGATCACTGGTGATTTTCCAGGATGCAGGTGGATGGGATTCCCCTCAACTGACTCTAACCACAGGTGTGTAAGACACCTGGCCAGGGCACATTGCCTGGGCTCCCCTGCATCAAGGCCAGCAGCAGGGACCCTAACAGGGGGGTCACCCCCTCCAGCCCCCACCAGCTCTTGCTCTGCCATGTGTGGTGGCTTGGTTTCAGTTGGACTTTTATCTCTCTCCAATCATAGCTCGATCCAGAAACCAAATTAAGAAGGCTAAGTTTAGAAAATGAACTTCATAAGCTGCTGATGGTCTTTCCCCCACTTTCATGGTAAGGAGAGATGCAGAGGCATCTGCCATACAGAGGGTTGATTTTTGTGGCTGTGGCAGAATTGCACCTGGGAATCAGCTGAGGGACAGTACTATATGGACAAGTGGTCCACAGACTCAGGCTTTACCTCTCAAAAACTCCTGCAACCTGTCTGTTTTGGTATGGGTATTATGCAGATCTCTTTCCATTATGTCTTTAGCCTTTTACATTCTGCTTACTGCATGTCACTACTATTTTTATGCAAATAGGGGTATTCAGTGGGTGGAAGTTTTTCATGGACTAGTGAAATTGTCTCCTGAGTCCACAGGCAGGAGATTGAAACTATTTACTAAATAAAGATAAAGCAAACAAACTCCAAACCCCAAAAGTGTTAGAGTCTCTTACTTCGGAAGAAAAACATTTCAAGTTCTCATTAGGAAATGACATTTTGAATGTTAGTTAATATTTTTTTAAAAATAAAGAGAAAATATTAACTTAAGAACCAGGAAAAAAGGTTTAATACCATGTTAAATTAAGCATTCTGCATTATATAAATAATCATTCTGTTCTTGTTAGGAGATTTTTCTTCTCTCATTTTTTTTCCATTTGGCCACTGAACCAAAAAAAACCTCAACTGTGCCCTGAGCTCCAGTTTATACGTTTTGAATGCTAATGGCCACAAGAAGAATAACTCAATGTAAATAAGTTACATTTTCAAAATTAATGAGGTCTGCTAATTGAGTTTGTCCAGGTAATAAAATCCATCTAATAAAATGTATCCATCAAATATAATTCTTCCAGTTCTATAAAAAATATATGTTTCTTTGCCTGTATATCATCTGTGTGGAGATAATGAATACCTTGTGACATTGGGGTCATAGGTCAAATCCCAGACCTTATTACAAATCTAGGGAAAATTACTTTTTCACTGACCTATAGTATGACCTAATAGTCTAGGAGGAGTTAAAGGCCAATTGTTCATTCAGCATCGCCAAATAATATATATATAAGTGCATATATATATTTAATAACACTGATGCAATGAAAACTTACTGCTGTAGATATGGATTTACAGCACATCCACAGGGATTTCTCATGCAGATCTCAAGATGTCAAAAAACAACATAACAGCAACACTCTAAAGTGCATGTTTGAAATGAATGATGACAGACCTTGGTGTGTGGGGTATGGTTTTATTGTTCCTCCAGTGATTTGCCGTAGCCCTGGATAGTGCATCTTGAACAACTCTAGCAGGCAAGCCTTTCTCCCACTTTTAAGGATGAGAGTTAATTGCAGCTACCTTTGCTGCCTGCAAGGAGCCAAGGTGTTCAAGGACATTGCTCTGTGCAGCAAGACCACTGATGACAAAGCTTTTCCAGGACATGCCAGCCCTTTGCTGCAGTCTCAGCTGGTGTTTCAGTATGTGGGACTGGACTGCAAGACTGAGCCAGGAAAATGATCCTGGTCCTTAGAAAAGCCCTTGGAAAGAGTTATGGGGAGTTTTACTTGCTCAGCTCTATGGAAAAGCCCCTCATAACTGCACAAGGAGGGAAAGATGTGTGGCCCATGTGGTGTGCAGGATCAGGACCCGAGAGCAGGGCTGGGATAGCGGTGCAGCCGCTGAGGGCTTTGTAATGTCTCAAAATTACACCTTCAAAGGTTATACCAGCCAAAGGTGCTGGCACTATTAAAAGAGTTTAGATGTGAAGAGGAGGCTGCTGCCTTTTTTGTGGCTGAAGATACTGTCCAGGACCAGCTATTATCAGGCCTTCCATAAGAGCCTCATGTGGCCAGAATGGGGGAGCTTAAATAATCACATATGTCTTGCACATTTGTTTGCTCCCCTCTTTTAGGGTTCAGCTGCATTCTCAGCACACAGGTAATTCACACGTGTCTTTCTCAGCAAACTTTTCTCCCAGCTTCCAGCCTGCTGCACAATAACATCTCCCATGTTTCCTTCAATGGCTGTGTTGAACAGGATCCTGTGCATTTGAGCCTGCCCTGATTTGCAGGTCTGCTGCCCTATAATGACTGACAAACAGGCCACAGATTACTTCCATTTTATGACTTGAGTTTAGGGAAATTGAGCATCCTAATTAAGCACAGATGTAAGGTTAAAGTGTAGAACAATCTGGACTGGTTTTCATTTAAATCCCTTTCTGATTCATTTGGTTCCATAAGAGACTCGCAATTAGAAAAAAATATTTTGTCAATGTTGAAAGACATGTGATGTAGAACTGATTGGATTAAATCTGAGTTCATGTGAATTTTGGCAAATTCAATTAGGAGAGGCCCTAGCAAGTACTCTGTGGAAAACCTCCAATGGCTTTGCAAACTGTATTTGGATTTTCCAGTCCATAACGCCGCATGTGTTGACAGGGCACCATCCCAGCATAATGTGTGAGCATTACAAACAAGTTCCTTTGCTTTGTGGGAACCATAAGGTCAGGAGTGGAGTGAAACTGCAAACCTGGGCTCATTTGAAGATTCCCAGACCAAGCAAAAGACCAGGTGAGCATGGGTTAAGGGGCACCATGAGGAAAGACCTCAGTGAACAGTTTTGAACTGCTTGTGATGGTACAGAAGTCAAAGGCTAGGTGGGAGAGCTTTCTGAAGCAGGGGTGGCTTTTTGTGCAGTTTTTTTCTTATGACTTGGACAAAAGGATCCTGATTTCTGGCTGCAACATCTAAATGCCACCACTATTGAAAGATTTTAATACTTGATATTAAAACGTTTTATGAAATGTGGTTTTGTGTCTGAAAATGGTAGGTCTGATCCTGCTACTTTTTGACAGACATCTGGTTGCTCCTGGCTTTTGTTCCTAACCTTTTAGTGGGGAAAATATTGACAGAAGTACCTGTGTCAAACTGGATCTACTTGGCAGGGGGAGGTGGATTGTCTGAGTTCTATCCAAACCAAACCTTGCTTCCCCCAGCCTCTCCTCTCCAAGTAGACAGAAAGAAATACTTCCCTGTTATAAGATTGAAATGGTTTGCTTTTATTTTCTGACTTTGTTAAAGATAAAATCCAGCTCCTGGCTCCCCCTAAGCTACACAGGAATGTGCATCAATTTTAATACTGGTAACATATGTCATCAGTTTATATTATTTTTAATAATCCTTTGTTCCGTCTGTGCTGGCAAAACACGATCACCAGGACTCCTTTGGCTTGATACCTGTTCTGTATGAACCAACAGACAAACAAGTACAGCCTTGGTTTTAAAAGGCAGTTGTTTTCCTTCTTTTAGAAATGTGATGTTTTGTTATTGATGCAAAATGGATTTGCCTTTCTTAAGCCTCTCTCTCTTCAGCAGTCAGGCACTGGAGAGCAGTCCAAACAAAAAACCAAACCAAAACAATAAAACCAGCAAGTTAAAATGGACCCCTGCAACCCAGTCAAAATAGAAAGCAAGGGGAAGGCTTGGTGAAAGAACCATGTAACTCGTTGGCCATTTCCCATCTCTCCCCATGGTGGGGGACTGTCACATGTGTTTGATGGGGGTAAAGTCCCCTTTTGCTGTGGCTGAGAAGCCTCTAGCTGTGTGAGCTTTGCCCAAACTCTTGAACTGATTTCAGAAGCTTAAGAAATACTCATTGTTTTTTGATTCAATTTACAGTACTACTTCTTTTCTTTTCCTTTTGTAAAATATGGGGGGAAGGGGGAACCACTTCATGCTTCTCCTGAAAACAAAGAAGGAAAAACATCCCCCCATGAACCTCCCCCAAAACAAGCAGCCGAAGATATCTCTGTTGTGACAGAGCAGTTATTTAGGCTGGAGAGGCTGGAGCTGTGGGTCTGGCTCCTCTGTGTTGAACAAAAGGTTCAGCCATGACCAGACCAATGGCTGAGGCTCCTGAGCAGGCTGGGTCTCTGAAACGTTATCTTGCAGCTCCTGCAGTCCTGTAAGCTTACAATGAGGACAAGATCAGCCTTGCCTGCACTCAGAATCTCAAAGTTAAAACTATTTCTCTTCTCATCTTTTATCAAAATTTTTGTATTTGGTGATTCTGCCACCAGCAATAGTTGTTTACATTGACCCTTTTCCCTGCAGCTCCCTTCTTCTGTGCATCTACCAGTATCAGCTTGTGGCACTCAAGTTCACATGAAAATGTGGCAGTTCAGCTTGCTGATGTAACTCAGACTCCTGATTTTATTGACAGTTCTCCCTTGTAGCACAATTTTTTCTCCTGGAATAGTCAGTGGTAGTTTTGCTTTTTCCTTTAATCAGTCCAAGATTTCCTCTGTCATTTTCAGATACCGTCATGAATTTCCTCCCTCTTTTATCACCTCTGCCTGCTCTGAAACTTGCTTCCTATACTCCTTAGCTTCTTGGTTTCTGTTTCTTCCAATGCTTTTCCCCTTAAAAGCTGTACTGTGGTTGAAAGTCCTTGTAGGGAAGCTCAGGGAAATTTTCTCTGGAGAACCTTAAAATAATACATGCAATCTTCTGCAATCTGGTATACCACAAGGCAGAAGAGGAAATTACACTCAGATCTTTTGTACCATTAGAATTGACATGGAGATTAATCCTACAGACTTAGGTGGAATCTGAGCTGACTCTTCCACCTCTCTAAGTTTTGAACATGTAATTATTTCTCAGTGGGGAGAACATGGATAGATTTTCTATGACACAAATATTCTTCCCCTTGTCTGGACAACATGAACAGTGATACATCTTGATACTTCTTTGGAAGGGTACATGCAAATCCTATTAACAAATTAAATACTATGAGGAAAATCTTCTTGAAGCCTTGCTGCAGTTGTTGGGAAGCCAAGATGGTTCATATTGCAAACTTAAAAAGAAAATGACTAAGCTAGTTATTCCTGTTTTGGATAGAATTTTTTCTTTGGAAGTGCTTTGGAGGCATGTGGGAGTAGATTTTTTTTTTTGTCTGGTATAGGTGAATTGAGGATTATTAAGTTATTTTTTATTAAAGTACTTTTTCAAATCCTCTGTAGCCAAACCAATTCATACTGGTATGATCTTACTATGTTATTGCTAAAATAGTGCACAAAATGTTACACAGTTATTTATTCTTTTCCTTTTTCTGTAATGCTATTGTAGAATCTTGTACAATTAGCAAATATAAAGCCACCTCTTGCCTCTTCTTACCATTAATTGACATAGATTTTGAAGTTACTTGCCTAAAATGGCAAAAATGGTACAGGTTCCACCAAAACAGCTTTTGCATCAGTTGCCTGGGATTTATAAACATAAGTTTTATTGAGCTGGTGGATTGTCAGACATCACTTCTAAAGCAGGACTGACTCATTTAGGTGTATGGACAACATCTCTTTTTAAGCACTAACTTAAGCCTGTAACTTTAATACTTAGGATCATACAGATACCACTGGTGGGCAGATGGAGCCCCTGAAACACAGCTCCTTTATGCAGTATGTGGGATAATAGCTAACTTAAGAACCTTTTCTCCTGCTCTGTAAGTTATTATGTCCTATCATCTAAATATCTTTCATCTGGCTCTGTCTTCCTTCACTGCACAGAACGTGGTTTCTGGAAAATATGCCTTTCAGAGACATTAAGACAGATCTGTTCAACTTGCCCTGGTTTTGCTTGGATGTGAAGTCCACAAACAAAATTTGTCCAGGAGGATGTGATTTCAGTCCTGTTTGGAACTGACAGAATAAACAAAATAACCACTCATTACAATGAGCACACCAAACCTGTGCCACAGCTGACATGGCAGCAGATTTCAACACATTCAATGCTGAATTCTTGTTTACTGGGCTCGTTCACTTGTGCACAAAATCCAGCTCCTAGTCATGTACTTTCCAGCCTGTTGTGTGACTTGGTGCCATTCTGCTAATTTCAAACTCATTAAGAAAATATCCAAGCATCCTATTACTCTGCACTTTGCATATGTACACAGAAACAGCTAATAAAGTCCGTGCTTCTGCCAGGCAGGAAAGGGAAATTTGCAGCCTTGTTGACACTTTTGAAATGAAAGGGAGAAAAATCTCAACTAGGTGTGCAGGTCTGTCTGCTTACCTCCACAAGATGGATTCTGCCTTGTGCTTTTGCAAAGAAGCAAAGAAGCCGAACAAAGAACTCTCTTAAAAATGTCTTGGATTAACTAGTTTGGAGATGCACCAACTTTGCCATTTCCAGGGAAATGCTTGGAAATTTTCCATCTAAATCAGAAATTACTCAAATGGAAAGAAAATCTGTTAGGGAATTACTTATGCCCATCCTCTGTTTTCCTATAGTTCTGTTTCAGCCTGACTCATTCCCCCCTGGAATCACTGGACATCCCTCCCCTGGATTTGTTGGATGCTTATCTGGTCCTATTTTTTTTCTCTTTTAATCTGACAATGTTATTTACAACTTTTTTTTGAGTTCATGTAAAAGTAAGCATTTATTGTACAGAGAACAAACTCTGAAAAGCAATACTGTTTTATATAAAAATCATTCTTCTGTGGACACCGTCTACACAATCTAATAAAACTATTAGGAGCACATAAGGGAAAGGTAGTGTCCTTCTCTTTGGGGTGAATTTGTCATGTAAGTCCTTAGCTACAGTGAGATCACACTAGGAAACAACCCATTGTATACATCTTGCACTGAAAACAAAAGGTGGAACTTCATTGAAATAATCATAAAACTATTTTTCCTATACTAACTACAGCTGTGGGGCATGTTTCTATGGAAACGGTTTTCCTTATGTGCTTGTCTATAGCTAAAGGTCTCAAATGGACCTTCTGTCTACTCATTGCCCGTATAAACTGCAGATTCTGTACAATAATCTCTAACACAGATCAGCTGAATCTCCTGATGTGTGTCAGAAAACATTATCAGGAGGCAAACACCAGTTATTGCAGCTCCCCATAAATTTATAGATAATCAGGTCCTTAGTGGCAAGTTGGCATCTTAAGTGTAGGGACTGTACTGAGGAGTTCTGATTAGAGGTCATTGTCCTATCCAAAGCTGTAACAGACAGCAATGAATTCTGAGGCTTCACCTTTGCTGTACAAAGATTTATGTTGCTTTGATTTGAATAATTTATGCTGCATACTCCATTCTAGATACCAGATGCTAAAAACAATTTGTTCTTTGTTGACATAAGTAAAACACTTGCAAAATTGCTGATTAAATGAGCCACACACCTTAATATTTTCCTTATCGTAAACCATAGCTGTAGCAAAAGACAGCATAAGTAAAGCTGATATCCTTTCAGTGATATCTGACAGTACAATCTAGTTGGTAGATAAAGCCACACAGACAGTGAAACAGCTGTTATTTTAAAAATACAAGAAAATATTACCCTGCTTTTTTGGTATCCTCAAATTATAAGTCATTAGTCCATACTGTACAAGCTATCTTTATATTTTTCGCATTCAGAGACACTTAAATGCAAAGGTATGCAAATGCAATCATTTTTTAAATATGTCCATGTACAGATAGTAAGCTGGGTATGAATAATGCAGGAGCAGTTAGAAGTATAGAGACTGATACGTGCATGAGTACTCTTATTCGGTTCAGCAGAAGGCAATGGGTATTTTTACATTTATTATAAGAACTGAAAGGGTTTGTTTGCAAGCTGTGGGATGCTATTGTCAGTAGAACATGGGCCACAGCTACACACATCATTACCAGAATAAAACTGTCTTATAGCTACTTCTAAAAAGTTATGGAGATGACAGGCAATAACTTTTGCATAGGAGAGTAAGACTCATCTTGTTTTAGTGTTAATCATGACTCTCAGAGATCTGCTTGGAATTCTTCTGGACTTGACAAAGAGAGCCCTTCAGAAAGTGAAAGGGAGCTATCCCTCTGGGGCACACAACATGGGCTGAGACAGGAGATCCAAATGAAACAGAACAAATTTCCCCCTTGAGGCAGTAGCCTCTTTAGGCTAGGAGAGGAACCCCACACCACCAGCTTTAACTGGCCACCTAACCTTTAGATAAGTAAACTTAAGTGATGTGAATGCAGTTCTACTTCTTTACCCAATACCTTCAAGGTTATGTTTTAAAATGTGATTAATTTATACATTTAATTTAAAATCAACTTTGCTTTTCATCAGCTACATTCTCAATTTACTCTTTATGTTTCACCCAGTGCAGGCAAAATAAACAGTCTTAACATGTTATGTAATAATTTCCTCTTGCTGGTTCCATTATGTGGCACGGGGTTCCTTGGGGTTTTTCCCATGGGAGACTTTTATAGTTTATAGTTTAGATATAGTACATAGCTGAGAAGGGGACATCCTGTGTCAGTGTGCTTGGGTCACTGGATTCAGGTGTCAGGTGGCAGACAGCGGTAAACTGTGAGGACTGTGAGCTGAAACACAGCTCTGCCGTGCTCAGGGAACAGCTGGGGATTGAGGACAACTCCTGGCTTGATGCTGAGTGGGAGCTGTGTGTGCGGTCCACACCTCAGGCCTGGGCTGCCACTGGGTGTTATCAACCAGCCACGTGTTGGGAGGAAAAGTCCATGCTGTAAAAATGGCTACAGATTTCCTGAACTCACCGTTATTATGCCTTTACACCAGGGTGGCGTGTTCCCAGAATAAGCAGGGGTTAGTCTAACCATTTGGGGATCAGATTTGTGGCCTCCTGAAGGAGTCTGTATGGGGAGTTATTCCATTTATTTCTGTGGAATTTCATTACACCTTTTCCTGGACACTCAAAAGAGGAGTTTTGCTTGTTTATTTGTCACACCTCTCTCACATAAATTTAAGTCTGTGGCTTTTGCTATTGTTCAAATAGCTAGGGCTTTTATTTCCCCCAAATGAGCAGTTGGAAAGGTGTGGAACCCTGGAAGCTTTGTAAAAACACATTCACACAGGGAAATGCTGCAAAGTGAATAAGGGGCTGTGGATGACATTGGCTCAAATAAGGGGAAACCTGTAGAAAAAGAGGGTACTGAAAAGGTGAGTTTTGTAAGAAGAGACCTAAAAAAATAAACAGACACACACACACACAAAAACACCAAAACCAAACTCTCTTGCCTGGTTTATGCTTTTGAATCATTATCAGCCACATAGTTTATATCAGCCATCTAAGAATTCCTAAGACCAATGAAACATCTCAGAACCATATTACAGGTGGTCTTTGTTTAAAATTTATATACCTTTAAAAATTGGTGAGTTACAAGTACAAAAAGATTACAGATAAATATTAAAAATATATGTACTTATTCCATTTCTAGCTCTCATTTTTTTCACTATCAGGTTCAGTAGTTTAAAACTCTCATGTCCAGACTGCTTCCAATAACTTGTGCAAAAGATAGCTGTTAGGACATATGGCCTAAGACTAAAACATTTGCTATATTGCATTTTTTTTCAATTTCTTTCTTTTTCCCTTTTTTTTAACATACCCATATATACCCAAGTATATTAAAGTTTCAGTTAATCCTCATGCATCTGCTTGAGCTTACTCCCCTTCTCCCAATAGTCAAAACAAATCTATATTAAGGTCAAAGCAAAAAAAAAAAAAAAAAAAAAAAAAAAAAAAAAAAAAAAAAAAAAAAAAAAGAATACACAAGGAAAACTGCATTAAAAACAAGGCATTCTGGAGTGGAGCAGAGCAGTGGGAGCCAGAAACACCTCTGGTCCACAGCATTCTTTGTCCCTGACAGAGGCCAATTGTGCAAGAGAGGCTTCAAAACCTGAATGCCAGCATCTGCAGGTCCCTGAGCACTGAGTGCTCGCCCCTGGCCCTGGAGGCTCTGGCTGTCTGAACCCATGCTGATGGTCTAAAGCCTCCTCAGCTATTGAGCAAAGTTTCTTCTGCTCCCCATCACCTTTAGCACCAGTGTATCACTGGCTGACTGTGGCTCTGCATTTTCTCCTCCAGTGAAGAGCTGCTCTGCTGAAATGGTTTGTTTCCATCATTTATAAATGCCTCTTTCCACTGGTACTTCAGCACTCTCCATGTCAGTGTGGATTTGAGCTATCAACACCTGTACCCCAACTTACCCTTTGAATTATGTAGGAGTTGTAAGGGCTGCCTATTGTAATGTCATCTTCATTAATCAGCCTTTTAATTTTGCTCTGTGTGGCTGCTAGGAGTGAAGAAATGCCTGATTTGGCTTTGGCTTTCACCACAGCTGTTTGCTTCCATTCTTTAGTGGCTACTTTCTGTGGGATGAAGAAATCTGAGAAAAACTTCCCTTTAAAATCCCTGTGCTGAATTTGTGTCTGTTTGTTCCCTTTTCTGATAATTAAGGTAGTACACTGTTGCAGCCTTGCAGCAACAATGCAGCAGAGCACAGGGTGAAACTTTATAGGAAGGAAAGGTAATTTTATTTTACAGTAGAATGACTCTGTCTGCCTCGTGCTCTCACACCCACACACTCCCATGCCCTGAGCCTGACACACAGCCCAGCCAGTGTTTCCAGGTTACTGATGCCATAACACACAAGACAAGAGGCACAGCCTGTGTACCCTCTTTTTTACATCTCTTGGTGTCTGAGAGTTGTGGTAATGTTCTGGTTTTTCATGTTCCCACTTTTAGGGGTTTTCAGTGATTACTCTCTTTCCTCTCTTCTGCCTTTGTATCCCACCTCTGGCATAACTGAGATTTATTCTCTCATTTATCTCTAGTACTTGATTTCTTTGAGGCTCCATCCTACTCTGTTCCCCTTATTTTCTGCTCTCCCTTGTTTTTTGGAACTGAGAAGCTGCATGTAGGTCTGGAACAACTTTAATGATCTGCTAGTCTAGGGGCCAAAACCACATGTCCCTTCCACCTTTTCTTTTATCTGGTGTTCTCACATTAAATCATCTCCATTCAGGCTGATTTTAGTATTTCTATCACAGATTTCTACAAATTCAGGATGACAGAGACCTGTAGGAGACCATGGTGGCCCCCAGGAATCATTTCTATAGGAGATCCATTCTTTCTTTCAAGTTTTAACTCTCACATCTCTCTGTTGATTGTGCTGGGAGCAGTTATCTGACAATCAGTGAATCTACTCCAGTCCACCTCTTGTTCCTTCAATCTTGCTTTGACTACTGAAGGCTTTTGCATGAGGGTTTGCAGCCCTATCAATAACAAGGCTGGTTTATTTTCACATCTTTTGAGAAAGACTGCATGTCCTTGATGGTCTCTTCTTCTCTCTGCACAAAAAGGAAACCTAAATATAACAAGTATTTGTCATCAGCAGAAGAGCTCTGAGTGTGTTTGGCCTAGGTGACCTGCTCATGACAGCTTTTACTTACTCTTGTCCTCTACACCACCTTGATATTATCAAAGAAAGCAATTATTAGTGCAATTGCCACTTTTGTGTGAATGCTGTATTGGCAAAGAATATATGTAATTAATTTATTGTTATCTAAATTCTTATTTGATAGCTCTTTCTATATATGGTATCTCTCCACAAGCTTTTAAGCAGTTCAAAGTAACAGTGCACCTTGCTTTGGGGTAAAAAAGCTTTGCTTCTGTTTGGCATCATCTGTCTACTTCATATAATGGAGAACCAGTTCAGTTTTACACTATGTACCACTATTGGTTGTCTTCAACTGCCTTTAGCACAAGATAACACTGCTTGTTGGATTCATTGAAAGGCAGGGCAGGTATGGTTGTAGGGAGCACAATGCCTGAATAAACAAGTATATTCCTTCAGTTTCATGAGGGATAACAGATCCAGTCTCCAGTACTTCATGCAGAAACTCTGAGGAAGCACTTCATCTTTGTCTGCTCCAGGGAAATGACAGAGGTAGCTCTATTAGCATGACAGGGAAGTGTATCCTGGTGATGTCCACATTGGCAAGTAGCCCATCCCAGCAGGAATTGATCTCTAGAACAAAGTAGTGTTGGGAACACAACACCCACATCATCTGCATTCTGAGGGCTTTACTTTGGTCTATGTATAGCCACACTGCTGTGCACCAAGTCAGCTCCTTGTGCAAAGATTCCAGTGGTGCCCCACAGCCATCAGATTTATGTGATTAGCAGTGGTCTACACCAAAAGCCTGGCAGTCCCTGGTATGGGCTGGATACAGCATCCTCTTCTTTGGGAGCAGAGAGGAGCAGAGGAGAGGGATTATGACTGGAGGGGGTAGAGCTGTTTTTATGGGCTACAGTAGATAGCTAATTTAAGTACTGACATTTGTAGGCTGATAGCTGTAGCCTTTCTGCATGAAGATATTGTCTGTTAGGGAGAGACTGAGAAAAGACCCTTAATTAGATGCTTTGAATCAATCCTTTGAGGGACCTTCTCCTACCCCTGGGCATGGGAGTGAGGCAGTGATACCAGCCTCAAAAATGAAAAATTACAGTGTGGTGGCACACTCAGCAGTGTGGATGTCCATCCAGACTCTGAGCTTGGACTCCTAAATGCAAACAGGGAGATTGGTATGTGAACCCAGGAAATTAACTCCCAAGGTCAGGCCTTTGAAAACATCTAGTGAAGAAGGCAGGCAATTACTAAGTATTTGAAGTGTGGTGATGCATCTAAATTAATTTCCCACTGACACCAGGAGTGTCTCACTCCAGGATGGAGTGTACTCTGCTGCTCTAGTGTGAGGGCACTGGTGACACTAGGCTTTCAAATTTTACATTGGGAATTTATGGCCTGCATGTGAATCAGAAGCATCATTCTGAGCTGTGATTTCCAGGATCACAGGATAATTCAAGTAGAAAAGGACCTCAGTATGCCACCTAGTCCTGCTTTAAATGGGGTCAGCTCTGAAACTAATCCACTTGCATTTACAACCATACATGTCATGTAATTGCTATGAATGTAGATTTTTTTTCCCCTTGTACTATATACTTGGATTAATAAAAGGACAGGTTTAGATTAAGGATACTATATCATATATTATTTGTAAAAGTGTAATTTAATAAACTGAGGCTATTTTCCTCTAAACAGTTTTCCTTGGAAAACAGACTTCAGAATTTTTGAGAATAACTTTGAAAAGTCATTGCTTTTGTAATTTTTTATGTTGAAAATGGTTTTCAGTAGCAGACTTAACTCTGATTTCTTCTGCTCACCTTGGCAAGCAGGCAAATCACACAAAGTCACCAGTTTGTATCACACATCTACTTTGGAGAAAAAAAACTGCTGCTGTTGAGCCTTGTTACTGATCAGTGGTCTAAAAACAAATCCTTAACAACAAAGCAATGTTAGGAAATACCTGGTCAACCACCCTTGACA
This sequence comes from Notiomystis cincta, assembly GCA_013398075.1. Classification (NCBI taxonomy): domain Eukaryota; kingdom Metazoa; phylum Chordata; class Aves; order Passeriformes; family Notiomystidae; genus Notiomystis; species Notiomystis cincta. The sequence goes on from VZRX01018694.1 coordinate 451,514, forward strand.
AAAACTTTGTTTAACTATAATTTAGGATTAGCAAACATACAATTTTTCTCCCATTAGGCATGTTTTATTTTATAATCACTTTAGAAGTAGTAGAAATTGTTCACAATTATATTTGACATTTCATCCAATCTATCTATTACAAAAGAATGATGCATCTGAACATGAAGAATCTTGAAGCATAGGGAAAGGTTGCCTAGTAATGCACAAATAGACCACAAAGGGAGTTTTCTTCTCTCTCATTCACATTATAATTCTCTAAAGGAAAGTATCATTTTTATATCTCCTCCCTCAAGCAGCATAAAATCCGTGTCCACAGAGCCTGAACATTTGCCATGGGAAAACAAAACAACAAAGATTAAAAAAATACTTTAAAATATTTTAGAAAGTAAGGGACAAAAAACACAGCCATGCTTGCTCTTATGACTATTAAGTTGTTTAAAATTAATTGCATCTGTGGGCTTCTGGAAAAACAATCACATGAGCTATTATATCAAAATTTAAATAGGGAAAATTATTCAGAACATTCCAATGAATTTTATTCATTTATTCATAAAAAGTAGGAATTGGTCCCAAACCTTTACACATGCCTTTGATGGTCGAGATTATGAATACAGTAGTCCTCAACACTCACTCCTTGCATATCCTGCTACACAGGCACAAGAAAGGAAAGCAAGACAGTTTTAAGGTTCTCACTCCTGCGTATCAGTGGCCAAGATCTGTGCTCACAGCGCTCTTTCTGCGTGTGGGGGGTGGAGGTAACCTCTGGCAGAGGAACAGCAATAAGCAGCTGGTGATGGTAACTTTTAAAACTGTTCCAGCTAGGTCTGCCAGATTTAATCTGATCATATCCTGTAATGGGAAAAAAAAACCCCAACTAATTACTTAAACCTACCCTCTTGAATGCACTCTCTAATTTGAGGTGACTCACCTTTTGGTGATTTATGAGATATGAGGGACATGACTTTCTGAAGAGCACAGTATTTAACTTATTAGGGTTGAAGAAAACAAGAATTGACTATACACACCACAGATTGAAATCTGAACACGTTGTCTCAAATTAGAGGTAATGGAGACACAAAAATGATTAAGCCACTTTTAAAAGGGCTTTGGTCTTCCCAGCCACCCCACTGGACGATTTGTACATCTTCATCGTGCAAGCATGGACTTTACATCCTGCATGGGTCCTCATTTTGTGTTTCATTCCTTTAAAAATTGCAGGAATCCCTCTGCTTTTCAGAGTGGTCTTAAGAGGAGCAGCTATTTTGGGGTCACTGGTGGTCTGGACTCATCTGGCAAGCAGAACAGATGTGATGGATCAGTCTATTGGACAGCTGCAATTACTAAGAATCATTTCCTTGTAATCTGGCAAGACCTTGTTCAGTGAGGAGCAGAGATCCCACAGAGATGCTCTGAAGATACTTTCCTGCATTTGGCTTATGAGAACAAGATATGATGAGCTCTGTGGCCAAAGGCATTAAAAAAAAAAAAGAGAGAGAGAGAGAGACAACCTGTTAAACTTATTATTTGTGTTATGGAAAATGCCTAAGAATCCCAAGGAACTGAAACTGCCAAGCAGTAGACACAACAAAAATAGAAGCAATGCCCTAAACTTTTTAGATTGTGTAGATAATGCAGACAAATGAAAAGAAGACAAAATGTTCTGTTTAATTCCCACCTTGCTTGTGGGAAACTGAGGCAAACAAAGATGAAGAAGTGACTCAACTACGCACAAGAAATCCCTGGCACAGTAACTGATCACAAACCTCAGATATTCCAGGACATCAGCAGCAGCATCACCAAACCCTCTATTTTTCCCAGATTTGTCTCTTAGTTTACACTGGTGTTTTTTATCTGAACCAAGACTTTCATGTTACTGCCCTCCTATTTATTTTTTTTTCTGTACATAAGCTTATAAATATTAACCATATATTGCACTTCATGCCACACCTTAGATCAAAGTGTGCCTTCTATCAAAGGCAAGTGGTTAAACTTCAGGCAGGTTGAGCTGACCCTCCTCCTTCCCTGGAATGACCCTCATGAGTGCTTGGTTGAGTCACGGGAAGGACAGCGATGGCTCGGAGAAAGGCCATGATGACCTCTGCTAATATTAACAAGTTTCACTCCCCGTGAACACAGCAAGGATTCATTAGCACAGGGAGGATCCAAAAATATATAGGATGAAGAAAATTAGGCAAATTAAAGATGCACTCAATTTTGCCTCCTCTAAAACGGATTCCCAGAGGAGTGCAGTCAGTTTAACTAGTTTAAAAAGCTGCAGTGTCTAGAGGCAATGTACTTAACTGTTCCCTTCCTCCTTGCACTTTTAGGACCCAACTCCTTGTCTCTTCCTAGCTGCCAGAAGGATTTATGCAGGTTTTTCCCTCCTCCTCCAGCCCAACACGGGCTTGTTGCATGTTTTCCCAAAATCTTTGGCTCCCATCCCTGGACTTGACTCCGCCAGCAGCCAGCCAGCTCTCACCAATCCAGGGTGGTGCAGCTGCAGCAAGCTGCTTTCTGGGTTACCCAAGCCTGGAAAGGCACTCAGGGTCTCCAAAACCTTTCATATGCCTCCAGACGCTCCTTAATGCGTAAAGCAGGAGTGTTCCACCACAGAAATCAATCGATGCTTTCCTCCAGCGTGGTCTGTACAAGGGTTTCCTCAGAACCTCCCTGCAGCAGGCAAGCGAGCCACCAAGAGCTGATAATCTTCTAATTAGTAACACGGAGTTAGTGAATAACTCATGCTTTACAAATAAGTCAGCACATGGAGGTCTCAAGACCCGAGTGTATCCAAAGGAAGCCCGAGAGAAACTAATTGACATCTGTGGGGGCTACAAGGTCTGTTGGCTAGCCTTGCAGCTCTCCACAGCTGCTCATGCATACCCAGAGGAACTAAGGGGAGGCTGCAGGCAGCCAATTTTTAAACAAAACCAGAAACCTCCACAGCCTTGTCAATGGGTGAATATTTGTGTGTGTGGACATGCAGCAAGGGGTGTAAACGGGAGCGCATGCTGCGATTTCGGTGTGCAGTAGCCTAAGTCCTACTTATTTAGCAAGGTTGAGGACAGAATTCCCCTCTTTAAGTAAAAAAAAAAAAGAATAAATACTCTTGTCTCTAATAGTGACTCTCACTCCCTGCCCCAAACAGAGCAGCATTGCTATTCCCTCACTCAGCATTAAACGAGGACCCAGTGCAGCAGAGGGATCTGCAGATGTCAGCCCTAGGTCTCCATTTCCTTGGGGCTGATATCAAGAGACCTAACTAGTTTTGAAAACCACACCTTTATTGTTGAGCAGCTGAGCCCTTGAGTGGGCCCTGGGAAACCACTGGCAGGGCACATCTTGCTTCAGGGGTGGAGGGAAAGTTCAACTGAGAAAAAAAACTATCAACTGGGAAAATAAAACCCAAGGCCCCTCAATTTTGAGCAGAGGAAGGAAAATATTTCACTTTTGCTCTTCTGGTGCCAGCAGGCCCAGCAGCATCACTCTTTCCACTGGTGCTGGAGGTAGACTCCACCACTTCCCAGTTACCTCGGGACCATTATCTCTGGGGGCCCCTTGGAAGCAAGCACCATTCCAGGAACACCCAAGTTCTTGTGGTGATGGCTCCTCTAGGCCAGGCAAAGCCTGCCTGCACCTTTGCTCTCCTTAGAGCACAAGCAGCAGCTCAGTGCTTAAATCCTTAATTTCAAAACTTGTAGATTTCACATGGCAAGCATGGGGAACCTTTGAAGTGGCCGTAAACCACATGGCAGAGTTTCAGTTTTCCCTGTGTTTCTAAGTCTAGTCAAATCTAGTCTTCAAGCGCTTCTAAATCCAATTCATCCACAGAAAGCCTGCACGCTTGTGGGTAATTAGCTTGGAAGATCTTTTGTGCCATAGCCTGTCCCTGTATAATACACTCTGGTGAGTGGGAGAATCTAGTTCACTGAGAATGAGGTCATGTTAAGAAACAAGCTTGCAATCCTCAAATTGCTTTTGTCATTGGAAAAAAATAAACCCCGCTCATTCAAAGCCTGTTTAGAGCAGTGCAATGCAAACCCTCATCAGCATAAATGTCATGGCCAACCACGCATGGAAGGTGCTCCCAAGGGCTGTCCTGTCCCCTTTACAGGCAGTTCCTGGTGTTAAGAGAAGCCAAAGGTAAAGCACAGGCGTAGTAGAAGGGTAAACCACAAGGATGGGATGTTCTGGGAGTAATGAAACAGTAGGGAAATTAGGAGTGGGACGCATGTATCGGAGAGAGGTTTCGATATACAACTCAAGGGATGAGCATATTAAGTGAAGTTTGTAATATCACTTGTCACACTGTTTTTCCTCTGCCTGAGTATGTCTTTTTGGCTACTTCCACACTTCTTTCTTTGTGCTAGATGGGACTGTGTTGTGGTGAACAACACCTGAACTCAGGCAAAGCTGAAGGTGTCTCATCTAGGTAAACATTCCTCCCACTGGCAGGTTTGCTGATGTCGTTTTGCTCTGTAGAAAGTTGAGGATATTTGTGAGGAAGTGGCAGTCTTGCTGTGGAGCTGGTAACTCCAAGGAGATGCACCCTGCCTTGCTGCCTCCCAGAGGGCTTCCCCACTGAGGGGGCCAGAGAGTACAGTAGGAGATTGGGAGCCTCTTCATGTGATACTCATAAGACAGAAAGCCAGTAACCCATTCTTCCCCAAAGAGGGGAAGGAAAAGTGGGCAGGGGAAGGAGGAGACATCAGGTAGTTTTCATCACCAACCCCTTAGTACCTCATTTGGAAAGGACCTTAAAAGCACATTGGATTGCTGTCATATAACTTGTTTGCACCACTTGCTTCTACCTAGAGCTACTGTTCCCTGGCTTCCCACCTCCCCAAGTCTCACCTACAATAATCCCTATCATAAGCACCTCTGCAGAACCCTCCTCTGTACAACACAGGGAGGAGCCCTGCCTGCTGCTGGCCATAGAATGTCTCCATTGTGGCCTCGTGCAGGCGCTGTATATAATCTTTCTCTGCCAATATATGTCTTCGTGAGCTGCCCCCCGTCCCCCTCCTCAAAATAAAACGACTATTCTTTTCAGTTTTAAGTAGATTTCGTGCAATAAAAAACATTTTATTGCTTCCAGTAATTGGTATTTAATTTGCAGGCCTTTACAACTTGCAAAGAACAGACTGCTTTAGCTGTAGAGCTGGTATGTGTGTGCACTTTGTGGATTTTATTCCACTGGCACTTGCTTAGTTGACTGGTGTAAAACGATACAGTTATGGTTTTGCAATCAGAAAGGCTGCAGATAAAGACCTGGAGAGACGTTATAAGGTCCTGGGTCCAATTTGAAGCAGCAGGCAAGACAATATAATTTTAGGGGGCGCTGCCAGCCTCAGACATCAAAACTTGACTCCTGTTAAGTGTTTTCCATTTTACTGTCAAAATATCAAAGGCTGCTATTTAAACCCAGAGTCTCTTAAAGTTGATTTTCTTTCTCTCTCCTTCTCCCCCACCTCTTTTATTCCCTTTAACTACCCCGATAAACGCGAGGTGAGGTAACCTGTGAAATGTTAGCCCCCTCGCTCCCCACCTCGCCTTGTAGGGGCATTGAAGCCCGACACAGCCCTTAATTCCTTCTTTAGGGTAAAACCTCCGGCTCCGGCCGGCCCCATTTCTTCCAACGGCGGCCGGGCAGGGGGGGTTCTCCGTCCGTCGAGGGCCGCGGCAGCCGGGGGCGGCTCAGCGGGGACCGGGGGGACCCAGCTCGACCCTTCCTCGAGGGAGATGCCACGGCAACACCCACCGATTCCCTCCCGGGGGTCGAGGGAGATCTCAGTGGAAGGGACACCCCGGCCACCCGCAGCCAGTAAAAGTGGGGACAGGGCACGAGGGGCGCGTCCGCCCTGCTCCTCTCCTGGGCACAGCTACAAAGCCTCTGCCTCCCGCTCCGCTCCCCCGACGGGCCGGGCGCGGTGCAGCTCCGGGCAGGGCAGAATCCGGCCTCGCCGGACGCAGGGGTAGCGGGGACCGGCGGAGCGGCGGGCGAGGGAGTGCGAGGGACGTCCCGCGGCTGTGGCCGATCCNAGGCGGGCGCTCTCGGATGTACCTTGTTTTTATTTTAAAACGTAGCTAAATTCACGGGCTTCTGCTTGCAATAAAGTGGCAAATAAATTATTCCTTCCCCTGAGTATTAAACTGTTATCTGATTGAAGTTTACTCAGATGTTTGAACAATTTAGTTCTGTGAGGGAGGGGTGGGAGGAAAATAGTTGTGCCCTTAACAGAATAAGTAAATAAATAAATAAATAAATAAAGCCCTAAATAGTCTTCTGTAGGGAAGAAGTTAATATACTCAATTATTTTCTGAAAAAAGATCATAACATCTGGAAATTGATATCAAATGGTGTACAATCCCTGAGAGACGATAAACTTCCACTGTATAATATTTCCACTAGAAATCTTAATAATCCCATAAATCTTCCTTGTGAATTGGGAAAATGTAACAGTTCATTGAAATACTCATTGGGAAATAATTGAAAAAATGTAATAGTTCACTGAAGTATTCGTGTTTTTTCTCTTTCTTTGGTGCTGTTGCTAACTCTGTGCATGTGTGTAAATATTCCTACTTCGTTTTAAAGACATACACGGAATATTCCCTTGAGCGCTGCATACCATAAAAGAAAAATATGCCCTTTTGACTTATTAATCATTATTACAGAGTTCAAAATTGCAGTGTCCCTTGCACATTACTAGAGAAGGCAAACAATTCTCTCTGTGTGTATTTCGTGTTGCTAAATACAGTACAAACTTTACAGCTCTCAACTTTTTTCCCTCTCTTTTTTTTTTCCTTCCCCTCACAGACTCTTCCTATTCTGCTCGAGTTATCCAGGGCAACTGAAAGCAAGGGGACCACTCGCCCATTATGCTGGCCCACTGCATCGTAATTAATTACACACAAAGGCAATTGCTTATTGTAATTCACCTCGTGAATGTTTAATTTTGCAGAAGTAAAAGTAGATGAGGATTTGAACACGTCTAGGCTCCCTGTAATGAATATATGAGTAATTAATGTTGCTGGAAAGATACAGCTTTATATATATTAAAAAATTACTAATGTGATAGAGAAGAGATGTTGTGCGCGTGTGTGAGCGCGTGTGTTTGCTTGTACCTTGGTGTAGGAGAGAGGAGAGCGTTTATGTGTTTTTGTACTGAATTAATGTATCCCTTTGGTTACGTTACTACAAGTCGGAATAAAGACAATTAAGCCCTTAGCATTTCTGTCACACTCCATTAATTACTGTAGCCTCTGCTGTCCCGACCACTTCGTAACATATTCATCAGGTACGACACCAGTCCAGCAGCATCAGCCGGTGAAGTAGACTATTGTTAGTTTAAACTATAGCCTTTCAAATATTCTTCATTTTACTTTTCATGCAGGATTGTTTTCCTCTCCTTTCAAAATGTTTTTCTAAAAATAAAACTCAACATAAATGTTTTAATATTAGATTTGCGGGGCAAACAGTTTAATTTTCACCATATGTTGCCACAGCAGTTTGTAGATTAAAAAAAAAAAAAATCTTTCCACTAAAACGACCAAAAAAAAAAATCTAATATAAAAATGTATTCTTCCCAAAGCGTCTCCCTCCTGTGGGCTATTTTACGGCTCCCAAATAAATCTTTAAGGTTGTAAGGAAGCGGAAAAAACAAAAGTACCCTGATGACGGAAAAGCAAATCCTGCCATGATAATGTCCTTTATTAATATTATAGATGTGTAGTGTGCTGGATGGATCAATCATACCCATTCACAATCAGGATTAAGAGAGCCTATTTTAATGAAAATCTATTAGTCTCTCGCTTGAGACACGGATGCTGCTTAAATCAATAAACAGCATAAAAGAGAATACGACGCAGGTTTCTAAATTAAAAAAAAAATCCCATCTATGAAATGTGTTAAGACGTCTGTAAAATCCTGAAACCCTCGATCGATACTTATAAATATTTAATTTTTTTTTTTAAACACAAATTGAAAACCATTAACACTGCATCCATTCTTATTATTAAAACAAATTGTCCTTGGAATTATGTGCTGTGGAAATGGAGCCAGATTGAAAGGGCATCCTCTGAAATATGTTTACTCGCTTTCATGTAAACCAATAAAGATCTGCAGGAGTCTGTAGCGTGAGCAGAAAGGTTTGATGTACAATGTCCATGATTACAGTCCCTGAATTAATCACGAGAGAGAGAGAGGGAAGGAGGGAGGGAGATGGAGAGAGAGGACTCAGTTATCTACTCAACAAAATCTTGCTCTTCGGGTCAGCGCTTATTAAAACGTGGATTAAACCGATGATTTTTCTGTTTGCTTATTTGCCCCATTTCGACCAAAATAAGCTGAAGGGGGGAGGGTGGGAGGAAATCAGTTTCTCCCTACGTCATACCATGAGTCAATGTACAAATGTAAATTCCTCCTATAAATATGAAATTCAATACTTTGCCTTGGACATGCTTAAAGCTAATGCAACGTTTAAACTCATTCATGATTATTCTGCTCGTTTAACTCGGAGAAAAACCACAATGGTCAAGAGGTTCCTTTGAAAGAGGAATTAAAAAATAACACATGGATGGACACCACGCTAAGTGAACGCTTCCCTGCAGCCCAAGGTGCGGGCTCTGCCCTGCCAGGCTGCCCTGCTCGCAGATGCCCCCTCTCGCTCCGGGGAGAGGGCGCCCGGGGGGCGGCTCGGGTCTCTGGGGAGCCATCAGCCCCGTGGGGCCGCCGGCCGAGAGAGGAGGAGAGATAGAAGGACTCCCACACGGGCAGAGGGCTCCTGTCCGTTGCCCCAGGGCAGTAGGGAGGGAAGAGGAGGAGGATTTGGGAGCATGGTGCCCCGCGGGTGAGCGGGCAGGCCGGGCTGCCGGGACAGCCCTCAGCGTGCTCTGATGGCCGGTCCTGCAAAGGGGATCTGGGAGAGCGGGGCGGCTTGCGGCACCGCAAAGGGGTACCCAGGGTGAGCCGGGGGCAGAGGGAAGTTCCGAGGAGCGCTGGTGACTTTTTAGATTTGCGACGGGGTCCCAGGAGTTCCGTTCCTGCAGAGGAATGGTATTTCGACGGCAGTTCCTTCCTTCCCTCTCTCCCTCTCTCTCTCTCTTTCCCTTTATCCCTCCCTGCATCCCTCCTCCCCATTATCAGGAGCAGCAATAAAGGTAATTCCTCTCTAAATCTGCCGTCAAAGTTTGTAGTGGGATCAAAATTGCCCCCCAGTTTTGTTCCCACCNCGGCGGTCTCCCTGCTGCCGTCGAGGGCGCCCGGTGGCGCCGGCCCGCAGGCTGCGGCTCGATTCGCGCACCCGGCGGCTGCCCCGCGCCCAACTGCGCCCCGCGCGTCGCGGGAAGAGGGGGGCAACCAACCTTCCCATCGGGCGCCCCCGCGCTGCCGGGAAGCAGGGAGGGAGGGATGTGGAACAGGCCAGAGAGCTTTTTGCCCCTCTCTATCTAAGGAGGCTTGGATTTGCCCCTGTCCTCGGGGGCAGGAGCACCGGCGGTGGCAGGAGGCGCCCGGGGGGCTCCGGGAGGAGCGCGGCCCCGCGCTCGCGTGGGCTGCAGGAGTGGGGCTGGGCGCAGGGGGGAGCTGCGGGGAGGAGAGCGGGACGGGGGCGACAGGGAGGAAAGAAGGATCCGGCGGACTTGGTGCAAACTCCGGCAGCTCGGGGAAGCCGGCGAGCACCGCGCCTCTCCGGCGCTGGGGACGCGGAGTCAGTAAATATTTGTCCTTGATTGCTGCTGGCTGCGAGGGAGGCAGAGGGAGACCGGGCACGGTGGGGATCGCTGCCGTTCGAGCTGAGGGATGGGGAAAGTTTCCGTGTCAGGGGCCCAGCCCCGGTACGGAGCCTCTCCCCCGGGGGAATGAGTGCCGGTGTCCCCGCGTGTCCGTGACACGCTCGCACCACGCACCAGCTGCGCAGCGATCCGCTGCGAGCCNCTGCCGGAGGATTGTGTGTCTGCCGCAGTTCCTTCCTTCCCTCTCTCCCTCTCTCTCTCTCTTTCCCTTTATCCCTCCCTGCATCCCTCCTCCCCATTATCAGGAGCAGCAATAAAGGTAATTCCTCTCTAAATCTGCCGTCAAAGTTTGTAGTGGGATCAAAATTGCCCCCCAGTTTTGTTCCCACCTGTACCACCTTGCCCTAGGTCCCCGCAAAGCCGCGGGCTGCGCAAAGAGGGGGGCCCGGGGGCGCTCCCCGCCGCNGCAGGAGGCGCCCGGGGGGCTCCGGGAGGAGCGCGGCCCCGCGCTCGCGTGGGCTGCAGGAGTGGGGCTGGGCGCAGGGGGGAGCTGCGGGGAGGAGAGCGGGACGGGGGCGACAGGGAGGAAAGAAGGATCCGGCGGACTTGGTGCAAACTCCGGCAGCTCGGGGAAGCCGGCGAGCACCGCGCCTCTCCGGCGCTGGGGACGCGGAGTCAGTAAATATTTGTCCTTGATTGCTGCTGGCTGCGAGGGAGGCAGAGGGAGACCGGGCACGGTGGGGATCGCTGCCGTTCGAGCTGAGGGATGGGGAAAGTTTCCGTGTCAGGGGCCCAGCCCCGGTACGGAGCCTCTCCCCCGGGGGAATGAGTGCCGGTGTCCCCGCGTGTCCGTGACACGCTCGCACCACGCACCAGCTGCGCAGCGATCCGCTGCGAGCCCTTACACGCGCAGGCTGCATGAGAGAGGCACAAGCGGCGTGCCGTGCCGGGATCTTTTCTCAGCCATGCGTTACTTCCCCGTCTATCGTTTGCCTTTATTATTTATGTGGTGCCGTGTGATATACATTAGAGCCTCGGATTTGATTGGCGTTTGCGATGACAAGACCTGTTTGTTAAGTTGTAAGGCTTCCTCCGCTCCCTCACTTGTTAAACGAACTCTGGAGGAAGGATGCCACCGAGACACGACAATATAATAAATGTCAGGGATATCCGCAGTGCCGAGATCAAATGATCAATCCTTGTCCCCTAGATAATCATTTTAAATTCGCACAGAGGGAGATTGATTTTTTTTTTAAGCCCTTTATTAATTGCTTCCTCGATTATTATTTTTCCCCTCCTCCTGTGGAGGTGTTAACTCTGGTGCTGGGGGCACCTTTGGATTAATTAAAAGTATTTTTAGTGTTTTAATGTTCTGCTAATTTTCAGAACAGTCCCACACTCCCCCGGAAAAGAAACAATGGCCCCTTGCTCCAACAAGGAGCCTGCTTTGGTTGCGATTCAGAGCAGAGGGTGGCGTGATGATGGGCACAGATTATCTCAAACTCGAGGCGAGGGGAAGAGAAGAACGTAAAAAGCCAAACGACCAGAAGATAAAATTCCTCCAAATACCGAATAACCGTTCGCGTTAAAGCCCGAGGAGAAGAGACAGAAATAAATAGCTGGGAAGTCGACTCCGCGTGGGGATCAAACGGCGCGGAGAGGCGCTGGAAATGCCGGCGCTGTTATCTGGAGATGAATTTCAGGCAGCTATTCAAGCGCACAGAATAATAATTATTCCAGGAGTACAACAAAAATAACTGCAGCCTACCAAGAACAAGGTGGGGAAATTATTGCCAGTTCTATGTTAAATCCAGCAGGATATGTTTCGTTGGGA
>VZRX01018694.1:463114-473739 GCA_013398075.1 Notiomystis cincta
AAAAAAGAAAAAAAGGTTTAATGCTCTATTTGTCGCGTACACACTCCCGTGTTAACAAATTACCCCTCTGCTGCATGCAGCAGGATAGCTCGACATCCAGAGAAATATTTTAGATTTTCACTTCCCCCTACAGTACCTTCAGACAACATAATAACAATAAACAAGGAAACAGATCCTGCAATGTTCACATGCGTCTGGAGAGACTCCCTACCTATGGATACCCCCCAGCCAAACAACCCACTCCAAATCCTCCGAACACACCGACACGGATCTCCGAGGCACATCACAACTTGTTTAGCTGCAGCACACGTCCCCCTCCGCGCACCCACCCACCCACCGCCAGCCAGAACAGGCAACACTTTTAAAACAGCAATTTTGTTTCGCCGATTATTTTGACCATTTAATTAAGAGAAATTAGCTAAAAAGCACATCAGGTAGAATTTCCAATGATTACAACAAATGCACGTCTCCGGCTTTTTATTCATTACCTTTTTTTATTGAACACTCATTTTCCTTTCCTCTTGACAGCGATACATTTAATTGCAGGAGCACAGTTATTTGGTTAGCTGTGGGTCCGTTTTTACTCACAGTGTTGCCACGCACAGGATGTCCTTAAAATCAATTAAGTCTTCCTCGACTCTCATTTCTGCAACCCATTTACAGAATGTAGATACCTATTTTCATGTTTTCCTCTTCCCCCCTCCCTCCCTTTTATTCCTCTCTCTCTCCCTCTCTCTCTCTCTCTCTCTCTCTCTCTCCCTCTCCCCCCCGCTTTTTCGCTGTTGCCTCTTTGCCTCCCTAAATCAAGGTGCAAAGATGCCAAAGAGTGATGAAATGAAAAGAAAGCCAATTGCTGGACTGAGGTGGGGGAGATAGCTGCTCGGAGTCCGCCTGCGACTATGGAGCAGTCAGTAATTGCTGGAGACAGGGAGAGCTGGGGGTTGGGCTGAGGTAGCCATGTATAAATAGTGTGATCTCAAATTGAAAGGCATAAATAACAGCAGGAGTGATCTAACCCTATACAGCCCATCTTCTACGTGCAAAAACAGCGTGCGGAGGACGGCCACATCTCCGATTGAAAACAAGTGGATCTCTGTGGATAAGATCACCGGGCAGCCATGGAAGAACTTACGGCTTTTGTATCCAAATCTTTTGACCAGAAAAGCAAAGAGAGCAGCAGCGGCAGTGGCAGCGGCAACAAGAAGGAGACGATCACGTACAGGGAAGTTTTGGAGAGTGGGTTGGCTCGCTCTAGGGAGCTTGGAAACTCTGATTCTAACCTGCAGGACATGACCGAGAGCAGCAACCATTGCCCGGTGCATCTTTTCAAAGACCACGTAGAGAGCGACAAGGACAAACTGAAGGAGTTCAACACGGGCAGGACGGCGGAAGGTAAGAGCAGGGCTGGGAGCCCTCCGCCCCGCGTTTCTTGCCGGCAGCCCCGGTCCCCTCCCCGGCCGCCCCTGGCTCTCCGCAGCGGGGGCGACTTGGTCACCGCGGCCCCGGCTCCGGCCCCGGCGGGGCGAGCGGGATCGCCTCCCGCATCCTGCGTCCCTCCTGCCGTCACCTCCCTCCCGCAGCGGCGGCAACATGGGCTTAGGAACACGCACTCCTGCATGCATAACGTGAGCGTAGCCGTGAAAAATAAGTCACAACTTCGGTCCTGCCCCCCCGCCAGCCCCCGTTCACATCCGAAATCGATCCGGTGCGTTAGGCGTTCTCTCGCCTGGGGGAAGGGGGCAGCGCAGCACGTCAGACGTTTTTGTCTATCTGTGTATTTTTGTACGAGGAAACCTTGTCCGGGGAGTTTTAATGCCTTAGGAGACCTGTTCTTCCTGCTTCCGGGCCGTCAGGATGCTCTGCTTGTTCTGGGAGAAAGCGGGATGTAGAGAGGGCTCTCTCTGGACGTTTTGTCTTGGGTCGGTCAGCCTGTCCTACTCAGAGGCTCCGGCCGGCGGGGACGAGAAGCAGGAGAGGAGCCGGGCTGTGGGGCAGCTGCCCGGCCCCGGTGAGGCAGAACATCGCTGCGGAGAGAGGCATCGGCCGGCCCGCCCGCCGGCCCCTCGGTCCCCTGGCAGTCCTCCCGCCTGGGCCAGGGCAGCACGGCACCCCGCCGGCCGAGGGGCAGAACGCCACCCGCTCTAAGCAACAACAACAACAACAACTATTTTAAAAAGAATAATTTTAAAGCAAGACAACTAAAAATCCCGCACAGTCTCAGAGGGGAAGGAGAGAATTTAAAAACGGGGGGATTAGAAAGTTGAGAAAGTGTCTCTAGGCAAGTTAGACAGGTGGACCTGCCTGGGGAGCTACTGACTAGCTTGGGGTAATAAAACCCGGTTAATAGGTTGGGGAACAACAACCAGCCTTTCAGCTGTTTCCTACTGTTTGATCTTGTTTAATATAACACTGGGAGATTTAATTTACAGCCCAAACTTTTATTTAATATCCTCCTCTTTTCTACCTGCTCCGCAAACGGAAGAAGGGGGTATAATCACGTATTTGGGTACCCATATTTCTGCACAAGCCAGTACCACGCAGCTCTGCTTATTTTCTTTCTCTGGTCGAGAGATTGAAAAATAGGAAGGTTGAGTTTAAGGGAATCATTTGCGCTGGAAATGATTTTAAAAAATGAAAGCAGGGCATACTTCAGAAATTAAAAATAGAATGCAAACGAACGAAAAAAAACCCTTCTACTACTCTCCCTTTTCCCCGTGAATCGAAATTCTGGCTTGTATGTTTAGCTAATCTAATCTATGGAGAAGGGCTGGGGGTGGGGATGGAAGGGAGGAGTTGGAAAGAGCTGAGATGCTTGTGACAGTTTAAATTCATGCCAGGTTTCAGTCTAATTTCAGCTGATTCCGGCGTGTGATTTCAGTCCCACCGATATGCTAGTTAATATTTTATACCTATCACGGACATGCTGTAGCCTCGGAAAAGAGACAGCTTTTGAAGGCGCCTGGTTTTCCCTAGGCATTTGCTGGGTTAGCACCCTCGTCTTTTCATAGGGATTCCCTTTACAGGAGAAATGAGAACAAAACGCCATTAAAACCAACCAGCGAATATCCCCATCCGGAGGCCAGACCCCTCCCAAAGTTTTATGCAGCCAGTGTCAGCCCGGAGCCCGGAGGAACGATCACGGCCAGGGACAGTTTTCATTTTGGAAGTGAAAACGAATGCTTCGGTGTGGGTCCGGCCGTACTTAAGCCCAGATGAAGTTCAGGACGCTTTATTAGGTTTAATTAACTTAGGATTTGCAGTTTATAATTTGCATTTTGGGATGTCCCCAAGTATATAGGTTAATATATGTGCATGCGCACATTTCTCTGTGCATACATACGTGTATATGTGCATAATACCTGTACTTGGTGAGGAAAAGGGGATTTAATTCGGAGTCGTCCGCAGATGCGACTTCCCCCAGATCCACAGTACCCAGAAGGTGAGGCACGACGAAGGAGGCAGTCAGAACAGGCTCGTCCCGGGACTCCGCCGCTGCCCGCGCTGGATGCGCACCCGGCGGGGCGCCCCAGGCAGGCAGGGGATCCCGGGGAACCGGTTCAGCCTAAAGCGGCCTTCCTCGCTCCAGCATCTCTTCCTCTTTTCGTTAGCTGGATTCTTAAAAGAAGGACAATGCCTCAGGCCTCCCGGCATTAAGAAAAAGTGGGAGAAATTATAATAATGAAAAAGTAGGAAATAATTTGGCAAAGCAAAAGAAATCTCTCCTCCCAAGACAGAAAAGGGGAACTGTTTTACCCGCTCCCCCCAGCCCACCTCCCCTCTGCCTGGGACAAGCAGGCTCAGCGGCTGCCTCCGGTCGCAAGCTCTCCACGAGCCGTGTCGGAGTCCCTGAAGGTTGGGAGGCTTCCTGCTGTTTGGAAGGGGCTGGGAGTGACCCACGGCCCTGGAGCCCGCTGTCCCACACAGGGCCGCGCGGGACAGCTGCCCCCGGGGTTCCGACCCACTGGCAGGTATTTTGGGGGGAAAGGGGGTTATTTAAGGAGGAGAGACACGGACGGTCTCCGTCTCATGCCCAGGGAAAGTTTCTTTTACGAGACAAATACTTTCATCGCGGCTTCACCATGACAGCGGTAAGGAGCTTCTTGCATAACCCTCTTTGGGAGAAAACGTCGTCGGAGAAACCCCCTTCCCCCACCTCTTCCCACTGCCTGGAGGTATCGGGGGGCCGGCGGTTTTCCTACCAACCCCTTCCCCAGCTGCCCGTACCAACGGGAGGCACGGCTTCCTCCTAACCCTGGGAAGAAAATAAGATTTTATTTATGTGTATAGTTTTTCCGATAGGCCATCAGACAGGCGAGGCAGCGCGGCTCCCTTCCTCCCTCCGGCCCTGGGGCGAGCTGTCCCCTGCCCTGCGCGGAGCTGTAGCGGAGCTCAGCCCCTCTCGCCCCTCCGGGCCTGCCCGGGGACCTCCCGCCCGCCCGCCAGCTGCGCCCCCAAGTTTTGCTGAGTTTGGGGACGAAGAGGGGAGGAGGGAGAGCCCTGTGTGAGAGAATTTCGAAAAGGTGCGAGGGGAGGCTCAGTGTTGTTTTCTTCTTCCCCCTCCCGGCAGGGATCTATGAATGCAAAGAGAAGAGGGAAGATGTGAAGTCAGAAGATGAAGACGGACAGACCAAGCTTAAACAAAGGAGAAGCAGAACCAATTTCACACTAGAGCAGCTGAACGAGCTGGAAAGACTTTTTGATGAGACTCACTATCCGGATGCCTTCATGAGGGAGGAACTAAGCCAGAGGCTGGGACTATCTGAAGCTAGGGTTCAGGTAAGAGAAAGGCTCTGTTTCTGGAAACGTGCTCACCTCACCTCCTAACTGCCAGCGGATCCCAGCACAGGGCCCCGTTTCATGCAAAACGGGGAGGTGAAGGCAGAGGTGACACGTGTGATGGGGAAGCTGTTTGCAAGTCTGCTGTACCTGTCCTGCCAAACAGTCATTCTGCTCTGGGAATGTCTGCCCGTGTCTAGCCTTTCTAGGAAGGCGGTTTAAATTTTTTTTTTTTTTGTGTGTGTGTGGGGTAGGGTGGTTGGGTGGTGATAGTGTTGACAAGTTTCTAATAACTGAACAACTGCTTTTTTTTTTTTTTTTTTTTTTTTTTTTTTTTTTTTTTTTTTTTTTTTTTTTAAATTTCTTTTTCCCCTTTCAAATATGCCATTTACTCTCCCTTAATCCTTACTTTCTTCCCGCTTTTTCTATTATGGGGCCGTTATGGGGGAAAAAAAGCAAAAGGCCAGAAAACAATTGCCTGAATAAGGCTAGACAGTTTGGGTGCTGAGGGACGGGATTAGCCAGAGCCGGGGGAAAGGTGCCGGCTCTGATTCGCACAGCAAGCGTATGAATGCATGCCACCCCATCTGGTGGAGGTTCCCCCTGTCCCTCCCATCCCGCTTCAGAGACAGCTAAATGCCAATTAGACTTCGAAATCTTGAAAATAGATCCGGGTTGCTGTAGTCCTGGGGCCACCAGAGCTGTCTGTTTGGGTGGCTCCACATCGATTATTTTAAAATTCGATTTTCAGTTTGATGCAGAGGAAAAATACTCTCTCTTCCCCCAAGCCAACTAGGGAATGCTTCCACAAAACAGATGTCATATTAAAAGAAACAAAACCCCTCAACCAAACAAAAAAACCCAACACAGAAATAATTAACAAAGATCTACCTAGAAAAAATAACATCAACCTGTGGCTCTCTGAGGAGGCCCAGAGCAGGAGAAACCTGAAGGAAATCTCTTCTTGGATTAAAATTCTGTGCTTGGCCTAACAGACACAAACCAAACTAAAACTCAAGAAGAAAAAGTCACCAAGGCAACCCCTGCACTGAACAAAACGCCTTCACACCCTGGAGATAAGGGATGCCGATGTGTATATCTGCCTATGGAGCGTGTGGGTGGCTACACACAGGCGTGGGGACGGCTCTGTGGGCATCGCTGGAGGCCTCCGTGCCTTGACCTCCCTCCCGGGGCAAAGAGGGAGGTTAAGGAATATGGCCCCAAGCTGGAGTAGGGAGAGGGGTCTGTTTGACCCCCTCCTTACCCATGGAAAGCAAGCAGACAGCACACTGCTCAGCCAGCATCTGCCTGAGCAAGCCACTACCTGGCTTTGAACAACTGTCTCCTGGAGGCAAATCCTGAAATAAATGGACTACCTATGTTGTTTTCCTGCCTTTATTTCCCACCCCCCCTTTTATTTTTTTCCCTTCTTTCGAGGTTTTATTCACCCCTCAGCTCCTGTGACTCTCAGTACAAACTGAGCAGGGCAAGGGATGGTGCTGGGCATATGCCTTAGGAATGGCAGCTTGCAGGGAATATTGCAGGGGTTCAGAGTGCTGCTGGCCTACTTTCTCCAGGAAGATTGATCTAACCACACCATATAAATTAATGAAAAGATTAAACTTTTGCTGAAGGGGACATCAACTCTTATGTCATCTTCCCAGATCTTCTTACTTGGGCTCTGTAATATCTTTCCAAGGCCTTGATGTACTGTTTCTATAAAAATAAATTACTTGTAATTGAATTCTGCACTCTTTCTTTCAAGTACTTTATTACTGAGGAGCACCTTAACAGGATGTTCATAGTTACAGGAAAATTGGTGCTTCAAGTGCTTACAGATCTTAAAACAGCACACACAGAAAATAAAATGAAAAAAAGCCAAAAAAAAAAAAAAAGACCCCCAAAAATCAGGAGGAAATTATGACCAAGATTTAAAAATGTATTTAAACATTTTATAAAAGAGGTTTGTGTGGATTTTAAAAAACCACTATACATAAAATAAGTTTTAAGAGGAAAAAGAGGAAAAGTGGATAATTAATTAGGAAATAAGCAGAGTTAATATCCATCAATAAGTGGAAGCAGGAAAAAAAAAGCAGAAAAGGGAAAGGTTTGTTTGCTTTTTTTTTTTTAATACTTTCAGAATTGTTCTCTAATTCCTTTCTGAACCTCTTGTCCCTTGCTGTTAAAGGATATAGTTTCAATTTAGCGTGGAAATTTGCTGTAAATAAATTGAAGCTCCTATGGTAGCTAGTCCTTATTAACCTTTTATTTTTAGTGTTGTACTGGAAACTCATATCACCCAGCTGTCAGGGTTATAATTGAAAGTTATGAGACCATAGTGAGGAGCAGGCAGTAATTCAATTACAACAAATATCTTTGGGTTTATGGTGCAGGGCTAAATTAAATGTCATTATTCACTGTCTCTAATGGAAATCAAAAGGAAATCAGATTAGAGCATTTGTGAAAGAAATCACTGAGTGATCCTTAATGAAGAAATAACTGTCTAAAACAGTGTACTGTGCTTTACTTAGCATATTCATGACTAATTGGAATTGATCGCGAATCACACCAAGCCTGATTTATTATCGCTTAACGCAGTGGCTAATTCATCACTTTTATTCCTCATAACCTTATTTTTTCGTAGCTAAAGGGAAAGGGCACTTCGTTTTCCAGATTTAAATATAATTTCGGTTTGAAAGATGTTCTGATTTGCAAGAGAAGTTGTTTAAACGCTGCTTAAATTTCTTCTGACAATTTACACTGCTTTGGCGAGGCGGGGGGCGTGGGGAACACACACAAGGAGATTTCCTGCAAGGATTTACCACAGTAAAAAAAATGTGTTATCGTCGCTACAGCTCGATAATATTTTGCATGCTTATTTAAATACGCGTAAACATGTATGTAAATCCCTAACTGTCCGGTTAAAAGGAGAAGCGATGCTTGTTGTTAATATTTGCGTATTGCTGGTAGGGAAAAATAGGCTTGTGCCGCGCTGTGCTGTGCAGGGCAGCGGGGCGGCAGCGCTGCCCGCTCAGCGCGGGGAGGGCTGTGCTGGCCACAGCCGTAAGGGACAGGAACAGGCACTGCTGGGTGCGTCGGTCTGTCTGTCTGTCGGTCTATCTGCCTGCCTGTCCGTCCGTCCGTCCGTCCGTCGGTCGATCTGTCCGCACCCGCGGCGCTCCGCAGTCGCCCGCTGCGCGCTTCCCCCGCAGACACCCTAGGCAGGAAAAATGGTGCGCTGAATCAGAGAAGGCCAATTCCTACTTAAGAAAATCACTGAGGTACCCGAGGTAATTAATGCCTTCGGAAGCCTTTCTTTGCACTAATTACTCCGTTGTAAATGACCATCATTAAGGCAATTGAAGAAAGCTTGAAGGGAAAATTTGATGTAGGAAGTGCAGTTAGTATTAATTAACCGTATGATCTCTTGGCAAGTGCAAGAACACCAAAGGTTGTAGGTGTTTACTTAGCTACAAGATTTTATCAGCGGTGAAAGTCAATGTTTGTCCGTATTCGGTAGGTTTTGGTGTAAAGATAAGGATCCGAAAATATTTTGGCCCGCGCTTCTGACGATGTTCTGGGGAGAGCTGTTAATCAAGCAGGGAGGAAGGGGAAAAGTAATGAAGGTCTGAAATGCCCCTAGAAAAGAGGCACTGGAAGCGCAGTGGCAACTGCAAAGTTCTGCAATTGTTTGAGTGAGAACGGCTGGAACTGGGGCAGCATTATCGAATTACAGGCGTTCCTCGGGTAGGGGCATGAGCACTTCTTTTCATCCCAGCCTGCAAAAGATGCTGCTCTTGTCTGTCCAGAAGTCTGCAGAAGCGGATTTGGTTTTCTGTAACATTTAGGGGACGGGGAATGATTCAGACCCTTTCGCTAAAGTTCAGTGTCTCGCATCTTGTCGGAGATCATCGATTTCAAGCCCCTCTCGGGAGAGGGCAGGAGGTCCAGTCTCTCGGGGGCCAGACCCCGGAGTCTGACCTCGCCCACGCTGGCTCTTCCCGGGCTGCTTAAGATGACTAGGAAGGGAACGAGGGTCCCCCCCGTCCTGCGGGTGGTCTTGCTGTAAGTGTCGCTGCAGACGGGTGGCAGGAAGACCGCCACTGCCTGCCCAGGGGACTCGGGGGCCTCCGAGACTCGGGGCTAAGCGCCAGGCTCCCGGTCTCCTCGGCTGCGAGGGCGCTTCCCATCTCCCAGGTTCAGCTGAGGGACCACAACGAGGAGCAGGACCTCCCCCCCGAACAGCCCCACAGCAGCACAGAGAGGGGCTCGCTCTGCCTGGGGTCGAGCCCGTCCCCTCGGCTGCTCCCGAGGAGAGAGCTCAGCAAAGCTGTGCAGTCGCTCGCCTCACCCCTCCATCCCTAGCTCCTGAGATAATGCTCCCTTAGCAGCTGCCTAGGCCACCTCCATTTTTCGTTGTTGTTTTGTTTTTGTTTGCTTTTTATTTTCACAGGTCTGGTTCCAGAACAGGAGAGCAAAGTGCCGAAAGCAGGAAAACCAGATGCACAAAGGTGGGTTAGGGGTGCGGACCGGCCTGGGGGTGGCGGCCTCGGAGCCCCTGGGCGCCTTCGCCACTCACCCGCCCCTGTCTCTCCCCGCAGGTGTGATCCTGGGAACCGCCAGCCATTTAGACGCCTGCAGAGTAGCCCCCTATGTGAATATGGGAGCCCTGAGGATGCCTTTCCAACAGGTAGTTAGCTCCGGTGTTATTTTACTTTCCCTCAGTAAGCTCCGACCCCCATTCGTTTGCACGGGAGGAAGCCGGACACGTTTACAAGTGCCATTTATATAGAAGTTGGCACGTATTAAAAACAGGCTGTAAAACTTCGTGAAGGAGCCCCCGCCCGGCTTTCGGGAGCTCAGCGCTCCTCGGGACCGGGCAGGGGACGGAGCGGGGGGTCCCGCGGCCCCGGGAGGCGCCGGCGGGGCTAAGGGCACCTCCTCGGCCGTGCCATGGGCTGGCACACGGCCCCAGGGCCGCCCGCAGACCGGACTGGCCTCCCGGGGGCGCATCCCCCTGTGCGGGCCGGCCCGGCTCGGTGCCCGGCAGCCCGGGGGCCGTGGTCTCCTCCTGGCGCCGGAGAGCGCTGCGGGGGGAGGCTCTTCCATCTCGTGGGCGAAACCGTGAGGGGGAAAAGCTATGCGGACCCTTATTCTGTAGTTCCCCTTCTCATTCCCGGGTGGGCTGTCGAGATCTGTCCTTTTTTCCGATGGATGCGGCCCCCCGGAGGTGGGGAACCTGCTCCCAAATGCTCTGCCACCCTGATGGTCAGCCAGGACAGGGGCAGTGGCGGAGCGCAGGCACCGACGTCGCTGCGGGACCCGGGTCCAAGCCCCAGCGAGGCGCAGCCACCCGGGGAAGGCGGCTGGGGAAAACCGGGACGAGAGAGATGAAATTCCGTTCCCGCTTCTAGCCAGTTGTAGCTCTTCTTCCCTCGGTTTTTTCTTCTCTCCCTTCTTTTTTTTTTTTTTTTTGTGTCTCCTCCCTTGACAATCCATGGCAAGAACTTAGTGACTCAGATTTAAAGTCNTTTGGTCAATTAATCGGGGAATTGATTTTTTCCAGCCCAAAGGGACCCTCCACCACCTTCTCCGTCTCGGAGACACGTGGAGCTGACAGATTAATTGTATTGATTTTTAAAAGACATATTTGGACCAAAATAATTAAATACATAAATAAACTCCCCCCCACTCCTCCCCGAACCTACCCGGAGCTGAAATCTCTCAGTCAACCCAACGTGTTTTTGTAGGTCTAGAAAGCTCCAAAGCAAACACTAGCCGAGTAAAGAAAGGACCCATGTCCAAAGAGGTTTTTAGCAAGGTATAAATAAACATCCCTTGGAAAAAAA
>VZRX01018694.1:474051-505245 GCA_013398075.1 Notiomystis cincta
TTGTTTTTATTTCTTTCCCCTTGCCCGAGGTGTGCGAGCGCTCGGCGGCTGCGCCCTGCCGCCACTCCGCTCGCCCGCTCGGCCCCAGGGACTCGGCGGCCGGGAGGTGCCGCGTGGCGCGGTGGGGACGCGAGCAGCAAACACGCACCCGCCGGTCAGAGACTCCTCGGAGGACAAAGTAGGTGGGAGGAGAGAGAAAAGAGAGTTTAAAAAAAAAAAATCACAAAAAGAAGAAAAAAAAAAAAGAAAAGGAAACGATCTCTAAATTATGTTAATCTGTGAACATTGGGGACACTTTGGATTTTTGACCCTGGCAAAAGTGATCGCTCCGGCATAACGTCATCTGCTGCTGTCAGTTTTGCTACCTTGTGCATGTGTCAAACTAAACACGTTTTGAAGATCAGAAATATATTAGAACAAAACTAAACAAAACAAATAGTAATAATAATAAATAATAAATCCTTGGGGCTGGTCTCCATTAAAGATGACATTTCTTTGTTGCCAACAGTATTATTTCACTGCCATGAATCTCTTCCATCACTGAGGAGCTGCTGCAGAACTGGTTTGAATTTAAATGTGGAATTTCAGATCTGAGGCAAGGCAGGTTTTTATTTTCTTTCTTTTCTTTCCTAAAAAAAAAAAAAAGCAGCAATAACAAAAAAGTGTGTGTCTCAAATGGCTATGTCCTTTGAAAGGAGAAAAAAAGAGACTAGAATTTACTAATTGTTAGTGATAACTTGAAAGATGGGAACAATAAGAAATGCACCTGTTTTTCCAGAATTACCTGAACTCAAAGAGGTGTATTGTGCCATAGAAACAGGCCAATTTTTCATTTTTTCCCCCAAATGCCTAGATCTTTGAATCTGAATCTCACTGTTTTACAGGATGTAGAAAGAATGGATTATATGAGTAAGATGGACATATGGTTTTAAGGCATAATACTGATGCAGCATTAATTTTAGTGAAATGCAATTAAGTGCAGTAAAGTGCAATACTGTAAATATTATAGATTAAAAAAAAATAGCCGTACTTATTCTGTTAATAACCAATTCTGCGAGATCCATAACTTAAATCCTTTATGCTCAGACTGGTGCATTGCAGCTCCTTGCCAAAATGACAGTCCGAGTCTTCTATGAATGGATAAAGTTCTATGTATCACATTTGGGAAAAGGTAGATACTATGATTTCTAGTTGACTTAATGTGCCATATTTCTGGGAAGCAAGCTGAAAAGTCTGTATGACACTTTCACATGATTTTAAGTAAAAAAACAAATCAACAACAAGCCCAAACAAACTAAACCAACCCATTGAAGTGTTCTGTAGAAGAGGACAAGTTCAATATTTGGCCATTTTAATTTTTGCCTGTGATTTGGACACCAAGTATTAAGATAATGCTTAAGCAAAATAGCTACTACAAATCCAGCAAGGATGGAGAGCAGGGAAGTATTTAAAATTATATTAACAAAGTGTCTGGGTTTACTGACCCTCCTCCCCACTTTTTCCGTTATTTGCTTCTAATTAGGTCTGGGTTTTTAAAAAATTTTCATTGTGGAGGAGAGAGGAAGGTACAAATAGTGGTCTTGTCTTCATCTAACAAGATAGTTATTTGTTGCCTTTGCTACCAAGGTCTGTGTTAATGGAAGGTTATCCTCTGAATAGCACCATTATTAGGCCCGCTTTTTATGTCTCATTTAGCAATCCATTACTAGGTTTGGCTTTTGCTGATATTTATGAAATCCAAATATTACTGTAGGACAAAAATTCATGCTTAGGATAATTTTTAGAGACTTTTCTTCTTTTTTGTGTTTTGATGGTTTTTTTCTCCTTCAAATTTTGATATTTTCTAGCAAGAAAAATTTCTGGAATGTCAAAACTGTGCCATTTCCCTTCCATTTATTATGTGAGAAGTAGTTAATATCTTGGATTTGCTGTGGCTGATAAAAGTTGCCTGCCTTTTTTACCTCTCTGTGAAAGTCTAATACCCTTTTAAAGCAAGGCCAAAATATTAAGGTAGCATTACTTGTTGCTGAGAAATACAGACCAAATCTCAGGCAATTAACAATTTCTTACTGAAACAAAACATTGTCTGGAAAGTAAAATGTTATTCACGATGATGTATGAAATTCCGGCTAAAATGAGAAATATTTGGAGTGGTTCTAGCACTTCTATAACACAGGTCTGAAAAATAATAAACATTACTATAAAGATGTTTAGGTTGTAGTAAATAAGCTGTTGTACTGGACACCCACAGCCATCGAAGGAGAATTAGATACACAGTGTTGAAGACCAAAGGCATAGAGCTGTTGACTGAACGGGGACTGCTTGTTATCTGTACCTGTAATCCTTTCAAGCCTTTCAAATCCTCTGTTGAGAATTTAATTAGAGAGGATTGCATGTGTTTTTTTGGGCTTTTTTTGTGTGTTTTTTTTTTTTTTTTTTCCAGCCCTGCGCTGGACTTTCAGAAAGGAGTGATTTTCACCCTCAAACAATTCCATAGAATGAACTTGTTGAATTTGTGGGGTTGGGATATGAATTTTCTTAGGCACCTAAGTGAGATGCTGAGAAGTGCTACCCATCTCAAAGTGTTACAGGATACACATACAGTATGCATCCACCTTGTATGGGAAGGAATAACTTTCTGCCTTTCTTGTTCTACTAGATACAAACACAGCAAAAAATGCCTGTAGATTGCTCTCAGAAATTTTACTTCTTTATGGTATTCAAAACACAGTGGCCACAAGAATACAATTCCCTGCTAAGAGGAAACAGGGCTAGTAGTGTAGCAGACATCTTTCCAGAATGAAATATTCTTATTTTTTTCTGAGTGCTTTCAATGGATATCTCAAGGACAGTCTTGCTCTCTACCACAGAAGGAAGAAGGTGGCAAGATTTATCAATTTAGCCTGCTTTGAAGGAGGTACCACAGCTCAGCCTGGGGAGAGGGGCAGGATGCTGCTGTGAATCTACCAAGGTGCTTCATGCTTGTCTGGCTTTTCATTTAGCATGAAAGGAAATGAAAAGGTGCACTGTGTAGGGCTTGTTGCTAAAACTGGTTCTGCTTTGCTTTCTTGAACGGGCCGATTGCATTAGTGGGGGTATAAAAGCTTTGCCTTGTTTTGGATGATGCACACAGGTGACCTCCTCTTCTTGGCATCTTTACACCACTGGGAAGGAATGAGGCATCCAACCATGTACTGGACTGTACTTTTCTCTAAGTGTAAGTCACTGTGGCTCCAGGCACCATGTGGAGCTCTAGCCATCCATGCAAGTTGAGAATTTGGACCAAAGCATCTACTCCATCTCTTTTAATGTGTGGTCTCTTTTTGTTTGTTTGTTTGTTTTGTTTTTGTTTTTTAATTGTTTTCTTAACTAGGTTGGAGGTTGAAGATAACATAGTCATGGTCCCAAGGCGCTTATTAAAGTTTAAAAGTACTGTAATTGTTTGGGATTCTCAGGCATGCCAAGCCTCCTTTACTGTCCACCATCATCCAGCCTGATCTTTGTGTAATCTTTGATTTGAGAAGTGTGAGATTTCCAAGCAGAATTTCCTTGGAGGAGGCCTTCATTTAGCATATGTGGATTGCTAAAGAATCTTTCTCAGAAGATTTGTCTGATATTTGAAAAATAACTTGAATGAATGCCAGAGGAATAATGATGTTTATAAGCAGACTATAAAAAAAGGCTTCATGCCTTAAATGGGCCCCTTTATAATGGAAAGAATCGATTCTGGGTTTTTTTGAAACTGTCAAATAAGTTCAAGTACTTCACTCATTTGTACCAAAATAGCCAACTGACTCCATGGCTCATTTTTATTGACTTGGAAATATGTGAAAAAAATGATACTGAAAGCTTTTTTGCTTTGTAGGGTCATATAGATGTAGTGACATTTTGGTTAATATCATAATACTTAGCACTTATATAATGTTTATTTGCAAAGCACTGTATGTCTATTATTTAACCTCACCCATTATGAACTAGGTAAGAATTATTGTCCCCATTTTTGTAGAAATTAAGGCATATAAATGAAGGGCCAGGTTCCATCACCCATTGTCAGCACTGAGTATTATTACTTTTGTTTTTGTAACGTAGCAGCATCCCCCAGATCATAATCTGACATGAACTTTGTGGTGGTAGACAACCTTTTACGTAGCCAGGGTTCCTTGAAATTTAAACTCTGTATCTGACTTCACCAAAAGTTTTAAAGGGCACACTGAATGTGTTTTGGAGTGTCAGAATGTGCCTGTGAATTATTTCCACAGAACATGAAGTTACTATCCAATTCTCTGACCCTGTGTGTCAGTGGGAATTTTGTTCATGACTCAGTGGGGCCGAGTTGTGTCAGTGCTAAGACTAAAACCAAATTTCCAAGTTCCCAACAGCATGCACAAATTGCTAGGAAACTCTGATTTCCAACTTCCCCTACTATAAATTTTTCACACAGACCAAGTGTACAGATGTCAATTCTTTGCATGCTTTATCTGCTATGTCTTTTAGTCCTATGTTTGCCTATAAAATAATAATAAGACATGATTTTGAATTGACATAACATTGACACATTGGGACTGTTGACTCAAATAAAATAGACATGTAGTAGTGCAGAAATCCAGATCCCTAAGGCAAACCCAGGTTATGGATTTTTTTTTTTGGTGACGAAAAATACGCATGTTTTCTGCTTGTTTAAATGAAATGTGCTAGGCAAATTTTTTTTTTTTTTAAACAGATAATTTTACTTTTTGAAGGCATAACTGCTTTGGAGATGGCAGGCTTTTTTTTCCCTTCAGTTTGAAGAAAAATTTCAAAGTATAGCAAAAATAGATTACACATCTTTCTTAGAAATGTGTTTATTTTTATAATATCTAATATCTAATGATCCAGGTGGTGTCCTTGTAACTGCTAATTTTACTCAATTCTATAAAGTGCACACAACCAATATGGTCGGAAATTTTTTTTGTGTTCCTGTTTAAAAAGGGTGGTTGAAGTGCCCCACTTCTCATCTGTAAGCAACCTTCTCACCCCATTATGTTGTTTTCTTTCCCTGACGTGACAGCATTTTCATGGCAAAGCATTTTCAAACAGATCTGGATAACATGGCAACAACTTCTCATTTGGTCCATTGAAAATCTCTACTGGGTGCAGTAAGATGTGATAGGGCTGGAGAAGGCCTGGTATTGCTTGGAAACTAAGACAAAAATGAAAAGAAGTGCGATGTGCTGCAGAGTGTGATCTCCTCTCCTTCAGAGACGAGTGGAGCCTTCTGCTTTATGCCTCATGCTTCTTGAAAATGGCATTTCTAAGTCACTTCTTTAAAAGGCACAATGTGGGCCCTGTCAATGTAATGCCGTGGCTGATTTTATATTGGTTATTTTTGATGGCTGGCTTCTCTAGCCAGGTCAGTGGAAGGCCATAGGCTTTGGTGTTTGAGGCATTCTTCTAAAGGGGTATGATGCCAGATATCCCTCAAATTCTTTCTGTTAGACAGATTTGATGCTAAAAGTTGGTGCCTAATTTTAGTAAATTTGCCAATTTCCAATAATTAATTGAAACATAATCTAGTTCATATACCTTATATTGAAAATTGATATATAACTAAAATCAGTTGAAGAATGTAGAAAATATCAGATTCTGAAGCTGAAGATATTTATTGAAAGACAATACTTTCATGAATCTAGGCTTATGGTGTGTATTAATTACATCAAAGACAGGCAAATATCTCTGTTTCTTTGTATTAATGTATGTGGATGTTTTATTTATTTTTTGTTTGAAAATTCTAAATGTGTATTATTTTAATTATGTTGAGTGTAAATTTGACAATGCTTTGCATTTATTTTTATATTTTAAAGACCTGTTGCTTTTGCAAAAGTATGAACAGCCAGTATGATTTGCAGTACCATAGCATTATTTTGGTTATGTACTCACAGTGTGTCTGATTTACAGACATTTCAGGGATTGCTAAAATGAAACAAACAAACAAAAAAAAATCTTCAAACCCAACTCATCTTAAAAGGTTGTACCCCTTTGCTATTGTGGAAGAGAAAAAGAAATGAGCAAACAACCTTTTTTTAGGTCTCAATTATGCCAGCATGCTCCTCCATGAATTCACCAGACATGTTGAGTTCCATTTTTGGAGTGTATTATGTTGAATCACATGATATGAATGTACATCTTGTAAAAGTGAGATATGAATAAACTTATAAATATTTGTAGTCACGTGTTAACGGATACACAGAATAACTACTACCAAAGGGAATATGAATGACAAGGTATTTCCTCTTGTTAAAACAGAGCTTTTTCTTCTCTATTTAATACTTTTTTTAAAGCACCTTATTCACTTTCTCCTTGCAAGGAATCAAAGCTGTTCATCTTAGTCTGTAGTAATTTCATTTCACTTACAAGTCTCCCATTGGCTTTTATGCAAATTGTACAGAGCAAGTTGTAGCACAGTGATGGTTAATTAGAAGTTGCTTTTGTACCCATCTAATAATAATAATAATATTTTTGTTTTGTTTTGTTTTGTTTGGTATCCTATTTTTTTAAGGGGTAGTAATTTTTCCCTGATGTCAGGAGGAATAAAGGAGCCTTCATAGTGGACCCATTCTAGGGATTGTATGTGATGGCTCTGATCTGTTTGTTCAAATCAATAGGAAAGGCTATTATCAGGTTTTTATTTTTCAGGCCATTAAGGAGTGTTTTCCATGTCCCTGCCTGTTGGTATGTTAGATGTAATTTTCTCCTATAATTTTATTCTTTCTAGTTGTAATCCAGCATTCTGATCCTGAAAAGTATATTTAGGGAATCCTCTAGCTCCCCTGCACCATTTGTTTCTCCAACAGCAGCAAAGCAAACTCTGTTGGTTGGAAGTCTTTGTTAGGTCTGGAATCAAGTTCTTCCAAACTAGTCACGAGAGTCAGGTTAGACTTTATTGCTTGAAAGTCAGTTTGTCTGACCCATAACTGGCATTTAAACTTTATCAGCCTTATGGTAAAGGGGAGTTTCATATCTCAGCCCTTCCTACAAGTCTTCCCAGAATCTCTTTGTTCTTTCTTGTCTGCAGCTGGCTGTATGTGCTGAAGTCAGAACCTGTACATAGCTTTTCTAACCTTGCATTTTCTGCAAGTTTTTGCATTTATTGGAATTCTGACATGGAAAATAACTGGAAAGCATTTGGTGCAATATTCCCACATCATGATTACTGTTTTCCTCTAAGCCAACACCACAAACTGACATCCTGTTTTTCCTGTCAATAACTGTGTAAGAGGCAGGCTATTATAAGAAAATTAATCCTTCCTTTTTGTAGCTCAAAGATGCATGGGCAGTGAATGGCTGTCAGTAGTACATACTGTAAGAGTTATCAGAAAAAAATTCCAAGTAACATTGTGTGCTGAAAGATTAGCTTCACCAGAAGACTGTCCAACAGCCATTTATGAACAAATGTGCTTTAACTCTTTTATTTTTTGTCTATTCATATTCAGTTTACATGTTCAAAAGAGAGATAATTCTTTTGGCAATTTGGTTGTTAGGAAGATAATTTTTTTTCCTTTCTGTTTTCATTAATTAGCATGTTATTTTTCCAGTGGCTACTTGTGGTATTGCTTTCTGAAATCGTTGGCAATTCTGAGGGAAGTTTCCTCTCTCTTGTCTTTGGGTATATTTTTCTTTTTCTTTGCAGGAAAATTTATTTTTAATTAAAAAATAATATACCTTGGCCCTAATAGCCACCAGCATCTTTGGCTACTGTTTCTAGATCTCTCTAAATTTAATTGGATAAAAATAAACACAGTAACGATTTTCTCAGGAATTGTCAGTAAATTTCATTTCTTTCATGAGTAGCTTCTCTCTTAGACTCTTATTTTTTGAACTGCAAACATCTGAAAAAAAAATTATGAGGAGCTACACAGGAAACAGGACTGAGTATCTGCTGGCATGAATACCCTTGAACTCTGGAAATTTTACCAGTATGTGTGGTTCAGTCCTATATTGCCTGCATATTCAAAAGTCCAGTTAAAGTTAGAGAGAAATCTGTATACTCAAGTCTGCAGGAGCAACCACAGAAAGACAGAGCTACATTCAAGGACCACATGTAAATTACTAGAGATTGGATAACAGAACAAAAGGAAATGTATGTAATTTCATTTCCCTGAATCAAACACTCAGACTTCATTACCAATATGATTAAGGGTAATGATCCTACTCTTACATTTAATTGCTGGTTTATAATTGCTACCAAGAGGCTATAAAAATACAAGATCAGAAAATTGGATCCAAAAATGGGCCTTAATGCCTCACTGTAAAGCTAGACTTCAGAGGAATTTAAGCACTAAGTTCCAAAACCTTAACACAGGACTCTTGGCTACTTCTCAAACTCTACCAAAGCCTGAGGGCTGCAGGTCCTCTGGTTCCACATTTAATTTCTTCGTGTGCCTCGTGTTCTACTTGTGTGTGTGCCTGGCACCTGACAAATCTCTGTGGCTGGGAGGTTTGCTCCCTTCCTAGCCTGATTGAATTACAGAAATTAGGCATCTGTTTCATTTTGCTTATCTTCAGATGTTTCCAATTCCGTCAGCCACATCAGAACTTGTCAGTGGAAGCAAGCAGATACTTTAGGCCACTAGAGCTCTGTGAGTATATCAAGGTGTGCCTTAGCAGGCTTGCTCAGGTGTAGGCACTGTCTGTAGACATCTCTCTTTGGGCAGACATGTCCAATTCCATGACAAGGATCTTCCACGTGCTCCCTCTGTGTGTCCTCCCTGCACAAAGGACAGTGGTTCCAATACTTGGTTTTCTTCAGAGGAGAAGATTTCCTTTCACACCATGACTCAGTGACTTGCATTAGCACAGGACTCTACAGTCTGGGTTTTCCTGACTTTCTTCACCTGAACAGACGGAGTAGCTGAAAAGTTAGAGCTGTTGATCCTGGAGAAATACTTTGCAGAGCAGGATAGACATGGATTAATTGGGCATAAGTGTAGCCCAAGACTGTAGCTGATGTGACTTAGATGGCGTAGCAGGCAAATAACCTCTCTGCTATGACTTTCAATCTAGCTGGTTTCCCTACTTTGATTTCTCATATTTCAGTACACTAAAGTGCAAATTGCTTTTCCACAGTGTTTTTGGGAAAAGAGTTTTCTTATTGTTTTCCCTAGCTGGGGCTCAATGTGGTATTTGAATATTAAATATATCAGCTTTGCACAGTAGACTTCCTAGATTTCATGAAGTTTCCAATTTTCCTCTCTTCCTGGTTACAAAAAGACCTCTTCAGATGAGGGATTTAGATGCACTTATTAAAAAAACCCAAGCATTAAAAAACAAATCCCTCAAAACTTGACAGAATTTTAATTGCCACATACATAGCCTTAGAGTCTTTATTGAAGCAATTTCTTATGTTTCTATCTACCATGTACGTTCTTGTCACAGAACCCCTGTTTCAGTTGCTGCATGAGGTAAAGTGTGCTCAAGAAATGAAATGGGGTGTGTAGAGAGGGAAGACATCTAGGAATATTCTTCACTTGCCTGAGACGCCAGTAGGTGTCTGTATGTAGATGATGAAGGAAAGTATGGCAATAGGTGTAGGTTAACTTTGTCATATGCATGGGAAGATGCAGGAGAAGTGGATCTAGCCTGCTGCAGACTTCCAAGCTGATACACTGAAGGCAGTCAGACACTGCCAGAATATCACAGAACGTGTGGCTTTCTGTTTTGTGGATGTTAAAGTCACAAGAGCAGGAGTATGAATTACAGAAATGCTCAGTGTTGACTGTTTTGGTACAAATTAACACAAGCCACGGAGGTTTGAGACTTCAGGGAAGGAGCCAGCATTATGTGGCAGTGTAGATTCATGCAATATACCACTGACTTACTGCCTTACATCAGGCAGATCATCCTGTCTTTCTGCTTCAGTCTATAAAATAGGTTTAATGACACTCTCTTAATGTGTACATAGGAGGATTGTGACCATAAATTCATTAATCCTTATAGTACATTGATATACTGGTTTTGGGAGCATCAGCACAAAACCCATGAGGCAACAAGTAACTCTATATTCAATGCAATGTTCAGAGGATGTGCAGTAAATAAAGCATGAAGATAAAGAGAAATACTGGGCAGCTGCTGTATTCACCGAACACTGTGCACTGAATAAAGCTGGGGTCCTGTAGGAAAAAAAGAATTATATAATTACAGAGTGTATCCTAATGTGTGCACACATGGGAGTAGAATCCCATTGCTCAGTAAATGCCAGTAGTGGCACTTCCTGACTTTTGGCTGTTTAAAGAATTAATGAACACTTTTTTTTTTCAGCTTTAAGAACATTTTCCTTCAACATTTACATATACAATGTCTATGGTTATCCCTTTTCAAATCAAAAATAAAAAGCTGGACTGCATACAATGTAGAACCATTAATACTGGTTCTCTTCTGAAGTCTAGAGGTCACTTGATTCACAAGAGAACTTGATTCACTGCTCATAGGAAGAGAAAGATGGTAATGGTGTCTGAGGCTTACACAGGGCTTGGGCAAATGGGACATCTGATGGGATGTTGAACTCACTGACACCAAATGCACAGAAGATTCAATTTTATGGGGATCTGAGCCCAGATAGTAGGGATGGTTGAAGGAAAGAGCTTTACAGTCTCTTCTTATTAGAGATCAGTTAAGAGGCAGGTTCACAGCTCACATAAGCTTCCAGTGCAGCCTGAGTCTCTGTGCAATATCAATGGATGCAAAAAGCTCACAGCTAATAATTGTGGCCAACAAACTGCGTTCACCTCAGACAAATTTATATTTTTACTTGGGAAATTTAGACTCAGTCCCCTTTTGTTTTCAACACATCCAGATGTATCCCAGTCTGACCCATACATTATGAAATGTTGTCCATCATTACTTGTGATCTAGTGCTGAATATATCAATATTCAGGATATAGAAAACTCTAGGCCACAAGCAGAAGCTAAACTAGCTCAAAGAAATAAGAACAACTGGGAAATACAGAAGGTGGACCAATCTGAAGCGGTTTCATTAGATATGCAAGCTCTAACCTGGCATTAGAGGGTGAAATGAATGAATCTTTTATTACTGGTTGACAAATGAAGGCTTTCTTTGAGGACTAATTTATTTTACACCACATTTTCCAAGGGCTATTAATGTGTATGGGTGTTTGTGGGTGAACTGACTTTTCTGTATATCTGAGCCTGAGGACTATTGTCCATGACAAATAGTTTACAGGAGATGCCAGCCATTATTAATATTGCTCCTCCTTTGGTTACTGCCTTCACTATAAAAGGAAGGCTGTAGTGTTCATAAAGTATTGAACCATTTCTCAGTGTGGTAGAATTAGGATAGGGTCTGATTTCTGGGGAATGTTTATTTCTGGGGCCCTGGTACTTTTTCCTTAGCACTTTTACAGGGTTATATAACTTTCATTGGCCAGGGATAGGCAGACACGTTTGCTGCTGTAGATAGATGTCCATGCCTTTGGAAGTCCAGCTTGGAGATGTTGTGGGAGCCAAGGCTTGAACCAGGGTGTTGTGCTCATGGGAGCCCTTCTGCTTATCAGGGAGGCACATGATTCATGTATCAGTGCCTTGCCATTGTTTGTCCCTTCATTCTTACTGCTCAAGGGTTGGTATGGAGCATTTGTAAATGTTGCTTTTGGAAGCAAGTCATGTCTGGGGCCTTGAATGTTGTCTAATATATTTTCTTTGAGAAGGATTCAGCATTTTATTCACAGAGAGGAAGAGGGAAGAGATTTTTTTACCATGAATATTTTTCTGAATAAATTATACTCTAGAAGATAATGTGAGATCTGGAGTAATTTTGACAGAAAAGAATAATGGAAAATAAGGGAGAAGATGCTGTTGAGTTCAAATAACTTTTTTCCTTTAAATGTGCAAATACCAGTTCTTTGTCAAAATTATATTCATCTCAAGAACTGAGAAAAAGCAGTTTCTCTGGCCTGATACTGTAAATGGCTTTTTCTGGGCCTCATCCACTTTACCTTGGAGCCTATGACTTTTACTCTTGCAGAAAGGCATATCTTCTCCTGCCAAGTGATAGTTCCTCTCAGATTGTTTTAATAGCTTTAATTTATCTGCATTCCTAGTTCACAGAATCACATAATGGTTTGGGTTGGAAGGGACCTTCAAGATATCTAGCTCCAACCCCCCTGACATAAGCAGCAACACCTTCTACTAGACAAGGTTGCTACAAGCCTCATTTAACCTGGCTTTGAACACTTCCAGGGATGGGGCATCCACATCTACTCTGGGCAATCTGTTCTAGTGCCTCATCAACCTCACAGAAAAGAATTTATTCCTAATATCTAAACTAATTCAGTTTAAAGCTATTACATTTTGTCCTGCCACTACATGGCCTTGTAAAATGTCCTTCCTCAGCTCTCTTGTTGGCCCATTTTAGATACTGGAAAGTGCTATAAGGTCTCTCTGGGGCCTTCTCTTCTCCAGACTGAACAACTCCAAGTCTCCCAGCCTGTCACCTCAGAAGAGATGCTCCAGCTCTCTGATTATTCTTGAGGCTCTCCTCTGGACTTGTTCCAACAGATCCACATCATTTTTATGTTGAGGGCCTCAGAACTGGATGCAGCTCTCCAGGCAAGGTCTCACAAGAGCAGAGTGAGGGAATCACCTCCCTTGACTTGCTGGCCACACTGCCTTTGAAGCAGCCCAGGCTGTGTTTGGCTGTCTGGGCTTCAAGCCTGAGTTATCTGTCATGTTGAGCTTCTCATCAGTGAACATGTCCCAGGTCCCTCTCCTCAGGGCTGCTCTAAATCCATTCTCCAACCATCTATTATTTGTGTTTGGGATGTCTCCAATGCAGATGCAGCACCTTGCCCTTGTCCTTGTTCATCAGGTTTGCATGGGCCAAACTTTCCAGGCTATCAAGATGTCTCTGGGTGGCAGAGTGAATTACTTGGTGTTGCTTTATTCCTTTTATATGGATGCTTGCTCTATATCCAATCTTCTTTGGCTGCTGTAATCTCTAGTGGTCTTTCTATAAATAAGATAAAACCAGATTGCATCAGTTTTCACAGTTTTCTCAAAAATGATGATGGAGGTCCCTCACTGCCAGAGCAACACTGAATTTTGGAAAAGTAACAGCCATACTGTTATCATGCACCAGAGCACAGCTAGGTCACAAGCTAGTCTAGTCTCAGCCTTTCACTTGGGCTGTAATCTATGAAGTTTATAGGGCCTAGCAAGATATACCTCCTTGACAGGTGTCTTTATTCTTACATGAAGGGAGAGTAATGCTAGCTAGGATCTGTAAACTATTATAGAACACCATAATGTATTGCAAATAGAGTTACATCTTATGTTGACTCAGATCTTAGAGTCTCTTGCTGGTAGCCATCCTCATCCTGTTCTCAACAGTGACTGCTTGTTTGTTTTCTGTTGATATTGAATGAGCTGGTTTCAGTATTTAAAGGCTCAAGTGTGTCTAGACTTACCTGCATTAAAGTCCAAGTCTCTCTTTGATTGCTCAGTAAAGAATGATTACTCTGAAAACCTTCCAGTGTATAAAGATGGCTGCTGTCAAGGTATTCCCTGAGGGACCTACTTCCTGAAGTGGTCCAAGGTAGTTCCAATCCCTTGTCCCTTGAGGTGTGCTGCAAGGAACATCTCTGGTTTGGTGCTTGGGGATTGATATGGCCTGCTTTTGCTCTTTGTTTCTTGTACTTTGAGGAAGGGTTCTGAAAAAGCAGAACAAACATTTAGAATATCCACACATTTTTACAACACTGTGAAGGCTGAGTACTGCTTGCACACTTCAGTCTGGTTCTGCTGAAAATGCAGGACTGCTGCTGATTTATATCCTCTATAGGATATAGTTTAACCCACTGCAGGCCATTGTTTTTGGTCTCAGTTATAAGCATCTGTTATCTTTGCATACTTCCTGACCACAGTAAGAAATGGACCAGGATGAAACTTGTATGAGGCTTTTTCTACTCACTTGTATGGACATTTGTGTTTCATTTTCTGTGATGTTATTTTATTTTGTCCTTTCTTCACCTACTCTGCATGTATAGTAGTTGACAGAGAAGCAATCACTAGAAATTTAGTTTTCTTCCCTATTGCTAGAAGTATGAGGTATTTTCTTTGCAACAGTGTGTTTCCTTCAGAACTAGTGCATGAGGCTACCTTAGCATAGACATGACAAGATTTGTCCCTGTAGACAGTTTTCCAAGTTCCTTGAAATGAGTGCAATTTTTGGAAACTGTATATAAGACTTTTGAAAATTACCCAAACTCTCTGTGCTGCAGGAGAACAAGGCTAAAAAGAACTGCCCAATAAATCAAATGAAATTATCTCAAATTCAACTTGGCCATGGAATAGAAGGTTCCTTTCCAATTGTTGAGAAACCCCAGGACTAGAACATAAGAGGTACAAGAAGCACACTGTGGGAAATTTGCTTTTTAAATAAACCTTTCTCTGTCCCTCCAAATCTTTTTAGTGAAACTCTTCCTTCTCATATTTTATACATTGACAGGAGTCCCAGAAAGGTCAGTTCTTTAAAGATTGTGTAGGTACATGCCATGTTGTGTTTACTAAACTTTGGGAATTATCATCTTTCACATCACTTAAATGTCTGCATGTTGAGGTAAGATAGGTTTTTATCCTTA
This sequence comes from Notiomystis cincta, assembly GCA_013398075.1. NCBI lineage: Eukaryota > Metazoa > Chordata > Aves > Passeriformes > Notiomystidae > Notiomystis > Notiomystis cincta. The sequence goes on from VZRX01018694.1 coordinate 488,682, forward strand.
ATAAGATTATTATTTAAATGGACTGTTGTACCTACAATACATATGATTGGAAATGGTGTCATAGTTTAGGTTTTTGTATGTGGATGTAGAAATGAGGAAAAAAGTAATGTTTATTTCAGAAAATAATGGTATCTATGGCAACAGATGCATGCTGTGTTTCAATGGGGAAATACAAGCAGCCATGTTAGAAAAGAAGAGGTTATTTCAATAACGGCTTTTCAATAATTTATTGCACAAATTTTACAAGTCAAGTTAAGAAGTACAGCCACAGTCAAACTAATGAGTATTAAGTTAATTTTGATACTCAACAGTGATTATTCCTGCAATTAAATATTCTTCTCAGGTTATGGTTAAAAAACTGCCTGAGAAATATTTTCCAGAGAGACACTAACAAAAATAAAGTTTGACATTTCTCAAGTGGAAATAGAATACAAACTTTTTATAGCTGTCCTTGTTACCATTTTATATCCATGGTGTCTCTAGCAGGATAACAAAGATTTCTAACTACATGTCCACAGGCAGAATGGGTTATAGCTGAATATTTATTTAACTAGTACTTAAAAGCTTACCTAATTCATAAACATTTGTGTTAGGGGTATGTGGTTCCTACAGGCACATTAGTGGAGTTTCTCATTTAGATTGTTTCTTGTTAATAATTCAAAATAGTGACATCTTTCCAAAGCCTTGGGTGTTGTCCCTGGCTGCTGTTTTGCTTGTACTGTCTCTGTCTGAAGCTGTAAGTCCCTTTCCCCTCCTGCAATACACGCTGCTTCTGAACTGCGGTAAGGAACATGAGAAAGCACTTTATATCTTTGTTTAGAGTAGTTGTGGAGAGCTAAGGCTGCATGCTAATGACCTCAATAGTGACTAATGAGTAGTGAAGTTTTCAAGTAGGAAGATGTTGAAGGAGACAAAATAGCAGAAGCAAGAGAGAAAGACTAAGTCAGACCACCAGCATTAAAACCTGACACCAGCAGCCTGGAATTTTCAGGTGAAATTCACACCAGTTCAGAGTCACTATAGGATATACACCCCAATTCACTCTTTTAAACATTATTTTAATAGCTGTTAGTTTTCAAATTAGAAATCAGAGATAATTAGGAATTAAAAGGGTAATTAAAAGGAGAATTAGGAATTAATATGTTCTGTACCATTTCACTGTGAAGGGATTAATTTTATCATTAAAGAAACATGCAAAGATAGGCATGTGTAAAGTGAACATAGACCTGGCTCAGATACACACTTTGGCAGCAATTCCAAAGCTAAATCCTTGACAGGTTTCTTTCTTTGTACATGTATATTTTAGCATGTTTAACCCAAAGTTCACATACACAGTGGGCTTGTGGAGAACGGGGAAGGTGGCACCAGAGCTCCTGAGTGGCTACTGTAAATTAGTGACCCTTCTTCTTCATCAACCCCTCTGGACAAAGGAATTCCATTTTATATGCTGGATGTGCTTCATGGTGAGCGTGGTGGAATGAGGCTTTTCTTCTTTACATGCGTGCCCAGACAGCCTGTGAAGGCCTGAAGGCACTGGGAATGTGATTTCTCACCTTGTGAAGGATTACAGAGATCTTCAAGCACCTTGTCCCCAGTGAGTCTGTTATAATAAAGAGTGTTTTCATTCTGAAGAAATTCCCCATTTAGAGGAAGAATTCGATATATTCAGTTTTTCTAAAGACATAATTTTAACTTCTCTTTCATTCCAAATCCCCAAGCTAAATATTTGTTTGTTTGTGGATGTGGTATGTTTTTCTGTGATGCTGGCAGGGCAGATCTAGATTTTGTTCAAATGTTTTGTTATTACAGAAAGTTACATTTATATTTTAAATTTACTATTTCAAAAATAAACACTACAGACAAAATTTTCTATCCTGACCTACACAGCAGCTCTCAGCTCCCATAGTCTGTTCTTCCTGCATGAGGGGAACTCCCATTGATGTGTGGATCTGAGAGAAGAATTTTGCCCTAAGGGCTCAATTTTGCTCTGAGATTGACATACGCATATCATCAAAAATAGAATAATCTATGCATTTGAGGAGCTATCAGCAGCTCCTGTGCAATGCTGTTGCTCTTGGAGATTTCTGACATCCTACTAAAATGTGTGATGGGCTGAGATTTATCTTAGGTCTAATGCTTGTGCTAACAACCCCTCCCCCAAAACAGATGAAGTAGAAACAGAGGGTGATCTTCCTTTGTTTTTGTAATTATTCATGTTATGACATCTCAGGCAAATTTAAAAAAAATGCTTTTTTTGTATAACATTTCCATGAGTAGGCCTCATTCTAGAGTCTCTTCAGTCAGGAACTGTCTGGCTGCACTTTGACATCCTCTGAGACCCATCTGCAAAATATGGCAATTGTGACTTTTAGAGGAAAGAGTGGGCTACACTGGACACAAGACCCAGGGCTTCATTGTGGGTAGAAGAGTACTTCAGTGCCTTGCTCTGGGGTGTTTGTATGTCTAGGAAAAGTTCCCTGAGGGGCAAAAGTCGTCACTCCTTGCACAGCGAGTGTCTGTGATCTTCCTTTCTGACTGTTTTCCCTCCAGGTTTTCCTGCTGGCCAGAACAACATGATGACTGAGCTACAGTGACCACAAGTTTGGGTAGAAATCAGTACTTTCCACTGAATTTTCCCGCTCTTGATCCCACACTTCTTTTCTGCTGGTGGGGGAATTCTGTTCCTCTCAGTTACAGTTAATTTCAGGTATCATTAAACATCTAACGAGCACAGTCTTAGTCCAAAATTAACTTTCTTGGTGCAGTATAGCAGGAGGTGGGTGTCATAATTCACTGCTGGGTGAGACTGGGTAAATAGCTGGGGCTCAAGGGATAGGTTTCTTGTGCTCTCTTTCCAAAACTTTTTCCTGCTGTCCTGGATCCAGTGACACAGAGCTAGCACAGCAACACCTCTTAAAGCACTTGTTAGGTGCATGTGGCTCAGAGCTCTAAAGCTGATCTCCCCTAGCCTAAAACAGATCTTTATTATGAAAGAAATTTATAAAGATTTTCCAGAAGGGTACAAAATTAACTCTCTCTGCCTTGTACTAACAACATCTGTGGCAGCAGTTAGGAGACAGTGTCATATCACAAAAAGCTTTTATTCTGGTTTTTAACTCCACTTACGCTATGATCTGCCTCCCTGTTGGAAGTTTCAAAGGGAGGAGGGTCCTTTTCTTGCTATGCAGTGGGAAGAATGGCTGGAAGCTCTTTTTTCTCTTTGCTGTGATTACAGAAAGGACCCTTTCTCATTGAAATTGGTAGGAATAGCAGAACCTCCTTTTCCTATGGAGGAGAGCCATTTCTTCCAGAGGAAGGCACTGCAGAGAAGTTCCCAGCACTGCCTACTGGGTCCCCTGCACTCTCCCAGCTTCACACAGTTCCTCTAGGAATAGCTAAAGTATCCTTCAGAGGAATTGGCTAAAACATCCAATTTTTAAAATAAATGGGATGGTTTGTAGCTCCCGGGAAGGGTGCTAATATGAATATTCCATTAGTTCTTTAACAAAGGCCAAATAACCATAGTTTGGGAAAGCCAGTTTGTGTAAACAATAACATAGTTAAACCCCAGAGACTGGTTACAGCCTGGAGTGGGATACAGCCTGGCCTCCATGCAGGAGTTGACAGTGTATGTTTCTGTGTCAGCCCAACACTCACACGAGTTCATTCCCTCAGCAGAGTCTAGAGCACACACTTGGGGACTGACTCCCTTACAAAGGGAGATCTTGTAGGGTACCTGAGACCCCCAAGTGAGTTTTGATGTAATATATACAACAGAACTTCTGGCAGGATAGCTGGCACCTTGCAGGATGCACCAGAGCATCAGAAATGGCAGCTATCCTGCCATGGATCTCTCCAATGACTAGATTGACACCTCATTCTTTGGTAGCCATCTATGCTGTTAGCCATGAAGTTTGGGCATCTGGATCTTGATCAAAATCTCCACTCCAGAGTCACTGTGCTGTGACTGATTTCTGGAATTTGATCATGATGACTATGGCATATGATATAGGATTAGTCAAAGACATTCAGTGGTATTCCTTCTGATTTTGTAACTGATGTTTATCAAAGGTATTGAGACTTTAATAAACAGTGCAAAAACTTCTCATGTGAATATGGATTATATTTTGTTCTTTGGATGCTCATATTAGTGTGTGTTTTTGAAAAAGAAAAATATCTCTTATTTAAAGTATGAATATTTACATTCAATGCACCAAAGTGGTTACAAATATCATGAAGATATAATTCCAGCTATTACTTGAATCTGTGTTCAGGGACCTGTTTTTTCATTATATGACCTGCCTCTCTTCACAGTTGCTGTAGTGATTATTATTTGCTGCTTGGAGCTGAAACACACCTTCTCCACACTCTCAATTTTGCTTAAGGCAAACTTGAGCCAAAACCTGCTATTTCAAACCTTTCAACTTCAAAATGCTTCATAAAATTTAAAACTAATCACAGTCATATCCTTCAGGAGGAAATATAACACATATTACAGGTGGGGAAACGGAGAGAGAGATAAAACAGCATCCTGAGAGAGCACATGAAATGCTCAATGTGCTTCAGGCCACTAAGCATGCTGCCAGGCAATATGGAAATGTATAAGAGCTATAAGGCAATGGCTAGGGCAACCAAAATCTGTGTTTACCAGAGATAACACAGTATGCCCACCGTGGGAGTGGTTGGTGACACAGCTACAGAAACAGAAACCCACCGTGTTGCACCGGGGGATGGACGTGAGCGTAGGGCACTGATAAAACATTGGCTGATCATCATACTCTTCACATCAGCCTCCTGTGAGGAAAGGCATATGCCCAAAAGCCATAAACAAACCATTGTTTTTTTGTAAATAAAGCCTCAGGATCAACAGATCAACGTATATGTGGCTGAAACATGATTTGATTCCTGGAAATGACATAAATGCCAGACTTGTTTCTGTAGAACACAAGCATTAAATCTTACATGCTAGTAGATGTAAAGCTCTGATGGGGAAAGTCTCACCTCCTCAAGCTGATGAGGCCAATAATGAAGTGTCTGTCATATTCCTGATGAACATAACAAAATAACTGCTGTAGAAAGAAAACTGTCACAAAAAACTTTTTTTTTGCATTTGTAGGAATTCACTTCATATAAGAAAGAAAAAAAATTAAAACATAATTTTGAATCTCTAAAACAGCAGAAGCCTGAACTGAAAAATCCAGCAGGTTGAGAAAACACCTAAAACTAAATAAAGCACAAAAATCTGGAATCTTTCCTTACAATTTATGCAATGCAGCTGAGCGCATCTGTAGCGGGCACTCTAGAAATCACTTTTTATTAAATCATACTTTTCCTGCCTTTAGTTTTTTCCATATGTCCTAAACCAATATTGCTCTGCTCCACTGGTCAGATGAGCCAAGTTGCTTCTCCTAGTGGCAGAGGACACTGCAGGCTGCATCCTGTCTCCCATCATAATGGGATCCACTCTGTAGGAGCACTGGAATTGTCATTGCTTGGTGATATTGGCTTTACTACACAAGAGTCCTGGGCTGATGCTTCCCAGAAGTGTTGGGCTGGCTAAGGCTCTGCTAAATTCATATATGACTCACAGAAAACCTTACATGCTTCAGAGAGGTCCAGGAAAGTAGGTGAATGAGGACAGACTGCCATGATCAAAAAAAGAAAAAGCCTATTGCTTTTAACCATCTTCTTGTCTGAAGACCATTCCCTGTTCACTTATAAAGGGCTGAGAGTCAGCAAACTGAATGAATTGTCTAGCAAGACTATTGCACTGGGTATACTTTTAATAAACCAAGGCTCAGCTGGAACTTTCTGAAGCACTTATGGATTGAATGAGAGTTTTTGACTGTCAGCTACTGAAGTCTCTTTTTCCAGATCAGATTGCCAGCTGCAGACCATCCACAAACTTACTAATAAAACCTGCTATATTGCACCCTGCCTTAGGGCTGGATTTTAGCTGTTTACTGACTGGAGTATGAATATGAGATGACTTAAGAAGAGACAATTTAGTCAATGGAAGCAAAAATCCACCTGTTTTCCTCAGGTTTGCCATACGATTCTCCCTCTCTGGCACACATGGCATGGCCTATGGCCTCAGCCTCATTAGAACTAACTCTGCTTCCCTTCCTGGAGGTACCACTTATGATCATGATGTTCAGCAAAATTACCTTAAGGGTAGAATAGAGACAAAAGTAATTTTTCAGGCATGGTTTCAGTACTGGAAGGCCATTTAACTTCCAGTAATGTATTAAGTTATATAATGTATTTTGAATTTTAACATATGATTATCTGAGAGCAAGAGAGACAGTTCTTCCCTCTTGGTAGAAATTCTGCTTTCCAAACCTCAAAGATAATAAAACTTGCAATGCTGATGTCCGTATATGTTATTTGCCAACATTAGAAAGTGTAACTCTATTTCTTCTTTTAGATCTCTTTTCAGCAAGCTTCTCCCCATCACCTTTTGTTTTTCTGAATCTCTCAGGGCTCAACCTTGTCAGTGTTATAGCTTATTCACATTTCACATTTCTGGTCAAGATAATGTACTTAGGGTTATGAAACGTCGATGGATGGCCAAATGAAGCTTCAATGTCATAGACCTCTAAATCTACTGTATTTAATTAGAAATTTCTTAGGAACTCTCAATCCTTTAAATCCTTTCTTGAATAAAACCTATAGGGAGATGTGGTATTTTGTTTTCTGTAAGAACACCAGCAAGGGTAGAGAAAAAGTTGGGTGTTGATCAAAACCAGCCCCATGAATCCAGGTTCATCTCAGAGGGGACTGTTGAATGGACCAAGGCCTGTGCTGCACAGGCAGCTGTCTCTGTATGTGGGATTGGTCACAGGACTTTCAGTTAATGTTGTCTATGTGTTCCAACTACCAGCTTTGACAGTCAGGAATAATTTGCAACTTCTATGCATTTTGAGAAGACTGGACCCCAAAATTGTCTTGTTAAGGATATTGCATTATGGAAAGAAAAGGATCAGATGATACAGTGGGTTTTGGTTTTTATTCGTTTGTTTGTTTGTTTGTTTGTTTGTTTTTGACAATTCCCAAAATGTTGTTTTCTTCTGAAGCTAGGAATTAGAATGGTAATAGTAGGATTGGTAGGACTGTGCTTCCCTTTCCCCTCCAAAACATAATACAGGGCTTTCCATACCATGTAACCCAATATCTACTTTTAAAAACTTCTTCTAAAGCCAAACTCTGAGAAATATTTCATAATGAAAGCAATTGACAAAGCTCTAAACTTCCTTTTAGGTGTCTCTAACCTTTAGCTGAAGACTTTTCAGAAGCTTTTTTGATAATTAAGAAAGGAATACAAATTATCCTGGTATTTAAACTGATTATAGTAGATGAGAAAATCTCTGTAGTAATCCTGTTTTCACTCACTCTCTAAAATGGTCCATTGGCAATAAAAATGATCACGTGCCATCTCAGTTTAATGACAAATATGTTCTGAAAGTAATACTGACATTTGGAAGAGTCACTTAGTCATTTTGCAACTGTGCAGGTGTGACCAGCCAGTAAACTTTTCAAGTTAAGTAAAAAAAAAAAATTGTGAAGAAGTTTTTATGACTTGAAATGGTACTAAATATATGACTATATCTTCAGCCAGCATAACCACAGTGTACCTTGAATGATGTCAAAAAAGTAAAACCACTCTTTTGGTTTTGTTAAAGACACAATGGCGTATCCAGTTCCAACTTGAAATAATCAGCTTTCTCACTCACTCAGGAGAACATTGCCAAATTCAAAACTAATACTTTTAAGCTGTGAGGGTTTAAAGTGATGGATTTGCTCAGGGTTGGGAGGAATAACTTAATCTGACTTCTTGTTTTGGATTAAGAAAAGTGCTTCCAGAGCTCTGAATCTGAGTGAAGGATGGCCTCATATTGGTCCACAATAGCAGCACTTCTCTTGGAATCTGTAGCTCTGCAGGGATTATGAGAACATGGAATTTGGAGAAAGAAAATTTGGCTAAGTCAGACAGTTTATTCCCCTGAAAGATGTGAATATTCCATAAACAGATGAGAGACTAGCCCTTATGTGTAAATCCTTCTGAATTTACACAGTGGGGAGAACACTGAGATCCTGCTGTAGTAGCAACTATTAATAAAGCATATGAGTTGTGAATGCATAAGATGAAAATTTTTGTATTAAATTATTGCACTGTCCTGGAGTATGTTTCTGTTTGATTGTAAAGATTTTAGACATAACCAGGTGTCATGAGAACCTGTAGAAAGTGATTATGATGGTATGAGTACATTGGGTCTTTCCATAGAGGTGTTATTATTGTGGTCTAAGTTCAAATTAAACTTTGGCTTGTTAAGTGCCCTAACAAAAGCTGAGTACAACCCTCCTCTTGGCAGGAGCTCATGGGCTGAAGATGCATCTTTCTCTGTAACTATATAGACACAGCTTTATTTATGTGGTTGGGAGATAAAAAGACAAAAATTTGCAGCACTACTCACTGTGCCAGCTCTTGTACCAGCCTCAGAACTTTTATAAATTTGCAGATAAACCTATGTATGATCATATGGATCTTTAATTTTTACCTGCATATCAATGAAGTGTACAACACATTCAAATTCTATTTTTCAGAAATAAAAAGCAAGATAAGAGGTAACTTTGAGTAATTTTCCTTTTTTTTTTTTTTTTCTTTCTCTTGGCTCTGCTTAAAACTACGTTGTGTTAAATTTTCCAGATGATGCCCTTCTGTCTTTTGGCAATTCTAAGCATATGGAATTTGAAGACTGCTTTTATATATAATGGATTTTCAGATGTTTGACAACCTGCTTGGACCTAGATGCAGTTTCAGCCTTGCTCATCATGTTCAGAGATCTGTCATCCTGAACAAGGGTGAGATAGTCTTAGAAGCATCAAGCCTGGGATTTCCATGGAGTGTGTGATTAAGATGTAGTCAAAGACAAGCAGAGGGAAATGATATTTTCCCACTTTGAGGTATCTGTTATGGTGCTTGCCTGCTTCTCCTTTATACCAAAGGTGTGAGTTTATTTGTCTTTCTTATTTATTACTGTACCACTGATCTTGGCCCAGATGTTCTAAGTCCTGTGCATCTTGAGAGCAGCAGGTTTACTGGATGTGTGCAGACCATCTGCACCCTGCACATGTAACAGATCCACTCCTTCCAAGAACTGTTAGATTTACAAAACGTGTGCAATGTGGCTTGCACACCTAGGAAATGATGAGAGGAATTGCCTAGATATAGTTCTTCTGAGAGCTTAGAAAGAAGAAGAGAAATGTCTTTCGCTGTAAGGAAACTAACCTTCAAGAAGGAGGAATGTTTCCTCATTTGGGAAACTTATTCTGTGAGGTTTGGACAGAAGACAAATCCAGCGACTCTGAGAAACCTTAGTATTTGAGGGAGAAATCTGTTCAACAGTTAATATGGCTTCAGGCGCTATAATCCCCTGAGGCAGGAAAGCAACCTCTGTGCCTTAGAAACACCTTCAAGGTGTCAGCCTTGTCAGCGTGGCACTTGTGAGCCACTGCACTGGAGAGCCACAGGGCGTGTAAAGGCTTCGGGTCCCGGACGATCCCTCTGGTAGAGAACCTTGGAAGCGACGCCGCTGTCCCCAGCGATGGGAAACGCGCAAAATACCAGGTCAGTTTCGTGTGCACCAATTAATCACCGGGCGGTAACTGATGATGCTGAAAATAAAAAGGAAGGAAGGAAGCATCTCAAGTGGAATAATGAAGCAATGAAGAATTTCGCTGCAGAAAAAAACTTTGGATGAGTGGGAGATAACAGCAGAATATGTGAATGACCCCATACTCTTTATCTGCCTGCAAAAGGGAAGCAGTTAAAGATTAAGAGCTGTCATACTAGGTTGTACTGAAGTCCTGACAGGTTCCTTTGGCTTCCAGTTACTTAGGCAGTCAGAATTAACTATGAAAGTGTTCAGGAGAATTTACTCTGAAATAAGGAAATATAGGGACATAATTTTAAAAAAATATTTATTTTAAAGAAGGCTGTCTTAAAAAAGAAGATGAAATCCATAACAATGAATGTCTGTGACTGAAGAGAAAATTTCACAATTTAATGAAGCAAGAGCCTGATTACAAAGCAGATTGTGACTGGATCTGGAAAAAATCACTGGAACATCATGAAATAACTCTTGACAAAGTACTTAGAGTTTGTCAAACTAACCGGGTGCCCAGTTCAGAATAAAAGAGAGGACATAATTGAGAATCCAAAACAGAGCAAAGAAAGAGGGTTGATGAAGATATAATTGGAGTTCTACATGAGCAGCATCTGTGCCTGCAGACTGCCTGGAAAAGAGCACAAGCCATAAACTGGAAGAAGGTATGCACTAGATTACATCACAGTGAAATAGTGTGTAAGAAGCAGCATACAGGAGATCAATGACAGCACCATTTGCTCTGGGGGATTCTTCATAAGAGCAATTCATCAGAAGATGAATGGACTATCACCCTGAAAGCAAGTAAGACATTTATTCATTTAAAATTGGATACTGGTGCACGTGATGGTGTGTTGATTGAAATAATGTTATCCTCCTGACAAGAAGCAGATAATGGAGAGTCAGGGGAGGTTTACAGGGGTAAGATAATAGCAACTAAAGTTAACATGAGGGTAAATAAAGTGGACAGATACAGTCTGCATTAACTTTATGGAGAAGAGCATTCATTATAGAAAAAATAATGTGTCGAATCTTTGTTCTCATCAGAACAATGTGGTCATGAGAGAGAGAGGACGAGAGGAAGCATACCAGAGGAAGCATCAGCGGACACCACCTAGGGAAGAAGCTGTCTTTGAGCAGAACACACATCAGAGGAGAGAGAGTCAGCCTTCCTCCCATCCTTCTTCCTATTCAAATTCCATTCCTCAAAAGGAAGAGGCAAAAAAGAAAAAAAAGATATGGGTGAATTTATTACCCCAACAATCGCAAAATGCATAGGAGAACGAGCTGTGGGTACACTCTTTATTCATCTCTAGCGACAAAAATAGGGACAAAATGTTTCTGTCTGGATAGACCAGAGGAGTTGAATAAATATGAAAAAAGGAAAAAAAAATCACAGTAGTTGTTAGGGGATAATTTTCAGAGATGTTGTCTAATACCAGATTTTTTTATATGCTGGATGTATCAGCAGGATTCCGGGGAAAGTCTTTGGAAAAACACAGCACATATTTTATGTGTTTTCCATGTCTTGTTGAGAAAACCCTGTTTCTGCAGGATTCCATTTATGTTGCGCTCAGCATTCCATTTGTATAACAAAAATAAAAATTTTGATAGAACAGAAGAAATTGGGGCACCATAGAAGACTTTTAATATGGGAAAAACACTAAAAGAAACTGAAATGTTGGAAGAGAATAGCTGGAAGCTCTGAGCATCCTGGAACAGAACCAAAGCTGCTGGTTTAGTGTGATGCCAGCAAAATGTAAATTTTCTGTAACATAAATAATACACCTGAGAAAGAAGGTTATTTGGCAAGACATATAGGTAACAGTGAAACCACTGCAGTTGACAAAGAAATAGTAGATTTCTGGGAATGATGGATTACATTAGGACAATTGTACCTTATACTGCTGCCTGAATAAATAAATAGAGAATACTCCTACACAATGACATTGCCTGACCTTAATAAAAAGTCTAAGAAGTAAAAGGAATTAATTTGGGAGGATGGTATGCCCAAAACTATATTGTCCACAGGTGTTTCAAAGAAGTATTTTGGGATTTCAGTGCAATCTTCTTGCAGGAGAGTGGTCACAGCTAGAGACCAGTGGTTTATGAATAGTAGATGCTAACAGGAAATGAGACTTAATAAGCTCAGATAGAAAAGGAGGCTTTGGCATGGTTGTAAAAGACTTCATGTCTTAGTTGTGGGAGGCCTTAGCTATTACTATTTTATTAGCTGAAATCGACTGCAAACCACTTATTGCTGTTACTGAAAATGACCTTGTGAACACTCCAGAGAATTCACAGCTTGCTTTTATTTTTTTTTTTCAACTACAAATGGATGATTTGTAAATTGAATCTGAACCTGGAAGAGATTTGGAGATGCAGACTCGCTCTTCCAATTATTTGAACTTCAAAATTAGTATATTTTGCAAATGAAAATGTACTTTGTGTTCTGAGGTGAGCTAAGGACCTTGAGTTTCAGACTGACTCCTTAGGATGAGATTCTACACAGAGTAATAAAGATTAAAATTATAGTAGCAAACCCAGCATATTCCTCATCACTCTTATCAGTGCAAGGGGAGCTACTAGCCCTGCATGAAATCCTGTTTCAGGAACCCTACTACTAAGTTATTTAAAAGTATGTGAAAAGTAGTCACAGAGATTGATAGGGGTTCTTTGAGGAAACAAAATGTGGAAAAAAGAGGAGAATTAATTTGACCTTAAATGAAGAAGCTCTTAAGTTCTGCTGCATATGCCAGAAATCAAGATCAAGGTGTAGGAAAGTGTTGTACTGATGGTACAATCAAAAAGCTGACTGGAGCAAAGTACACGTAGATTATTTACAGAGATTAGGGGAAAGAAGTCCAAACCAGAACACTGTGAACTGCGTACTTACAATTATTCTGACTCCCATGAGATGATTTTGTTGGTAGATACAGGTAAGGAGTTGATGATGGACATTAAATATCTTCTTTCCTGATACACCATATTTGACAGCAATGGGCTGGAGCCTGTGGTGAAGACCATGGTGAGGTAGCTGTGCTCCTGCAGCTGATGGAGGGTCCCACTCTGGAGCAGGTGGATGAATGTCTGAAGGAGGCTGTAACCCCATGGGAAGCCTGTGATGGAGGACCTCTGGACCCATGAAGAGAAGAGCCTGAAGTGGAGCAGGTTTGCTGGCAGGAGTTGTGACCCCATGGGGGATGCAAGTTGAGGCAGGCTATTTCTGAAGGACTGCACCCTGCGGGAGGAATCCATGCTGCAGAAGTTTATGAAGAACTGCCCAGTTCATGGGAAAGAGTCACACTGAAAAGTCCATGGAGGACTGTCTCCTGTGGGAGGAACCCCATGCTAGAGCAGGTCAAGAGTGTGGTGTGTCCTCTCCCTGAGGAGGAAGGTGAAAATTGCAAGTGAAGCTGAGCCAGGGAAGAAGGGAGGGTTATGGGGAAGGTTAAATCCTATGGATTAAGATTTAGTTTTTATTTTCTCATTATCCTAGTCTGACTTTATTAACAATACAGGAAACAAATTTCCCCAAGTCAAGTTTGTTTCACCTGTCATGGTACCTGGTGAGTGATGTCCTTACCTGTATCCACCAGCATTTTGTTGTATTTTCTCTCCCCCATGCATCTGAGGCACTTTGGTGAGCGCCTGGTGTCCAGCCAGAGTAAAGCAACCTCGCCAGCTATCTGCTAGTCCCAGCAAACTTCTGTCCAGAAGATGGGTGAAAAGTGATGTGTAGGACAGGAAGCAAATGCCATATGTTTAGACAATGGGTCTCCGGGTTATGAAATCAACCAGGTGAAGCAGATGTCCTGTCTTCGCACTGGAACCAATCTGATCTTCCAGAGGAAGTGGGACACCACCTCAGACACCGTTGGACAGTTTAGTTATTATTATGACTTCATGTGTTTGCATTAATAACGGTTTTAATTATAGCTGTCGTTACATTCTGCCTTGGAATGGAACGTGTGGTATTTGGGGCTGTGCCTTCAAAGGCTCAGCAGCTTGGCAGGGCACTGTGAGGCTCTTGTTGCAGCACACAGACAGCTGGATGCAGACAGAGGATTATTCCCAGCACCTCCGGTGCCGAGTAGCACTGAAGACCACAGAGAGAAGAGCTACTGAGGGCCAGAAGACAGCCTAGAGGCAACTTGCCCTCCACCTATGATTGATCAGCTAAGACCCTGTGGGAGATAGGCCATTTGCTCTGGCTGGCAGAGGAGATGCCAACCCACCCAGAGAGAGGGATTCTGAGAAGTACCTGAAAGCGGAACCTCAAGGAATGTCCCTCCTCCCACTGGCAGTCATTCCTGCGGGAAACACTGCCTGCCTCCTAAGGAGGTGGTGAGTCCCAGTGACTGTGGTACCTCAGTCCTTCTGCCCAGATCCTCTGGCCCCTTTCAGGGCTGCGAGAGGCCTTTAGGATTTGGTATATGGACAGTAGAAATCGTAGGACTTGTGTTAATATGAATAGACCGACAGGTATTGCAGGTGAGACATTTTTCTGGTATGTACAACTTAACTCTGGCAGGTTGAGATGGTGCGACTTGGTTCCAAGCCTAATAAACCAACAGAACGTGTGTTTACTATGAATGGGCCCATTCATTCCACTGTCAGTGTGTGTACACACGTGTTTGTGTGTGTGCCTGCATGTAGAGAGAAGAGAATCCCTCTTCTCCCTTCTCCTCATGGCTTATATCATACAGCATGCCGACATATCCAGACTAACAACTCCTTCATAAGGAATCTGAAACACAGAATCCAAGGGAAGTTTAACAGCTTCATAGCTTGTAATTCTCTTTTGGCCACATTTTGTTTGTCAGGGGGAGCACAAAAATGAGGCCACACATAATTTAACACCTTTCCCTATTTAGAGTTTGTTAGTTTAACTTTTGCTGAGATTGTTTTTTTAAAAAATGTTTGTCTGAATTTAGTGGTTGTGAAGGAAAGTGACAGCCCTAAAGACCATAGTTTTCCTTGCAGAATGAGCAGGGGATGAGCTCCAGCAGAGTGCATTTCCTAATATTACCACCTTGATTTGACCTTGAATGACCTGTTGCAGGGCCCAGCAGAATTGGTTTTCGTATCTTTCCAGTCCTTGGCCTTTTTGTGAAGAGTGACATCTGGGCTGTGGCAAATGTGACAGGGCTTCTGGGAGGCTGATCTGTGTCCAGATCAGAGCCTGACTTCTTTCACACAGGCACAGAGTTATAGCAACCTTTCCAATACTAAGGAGGCTGGTGAGCAGAGCTAATGAGACAGATCTCAGGGTGAGTATTTCAACACCTGCAGTCTGGAAGTGCCACCTTTCCCAAAGGCTCTATTATTACAGCTGTGCTTAGGCTTTAATACTTGTTGGGCCTTGTACAAACTCAGAGCAAGACACAACAAAAAGTGGGAGAAGAAATGCTTAAAGCTACAACTCCTTCCACCAGATCTGTTTAATAAAGGAGCAGAGCCATGGGGACATAAAATAATTTTAAAATAACATGGTTAAATGTACAAAAGGCTATTCCACTGTCCTGGCTAGCACACACATTGATCGTGTGGTGTTTCGAAGGTGAGTGATGAGAATCTGTAAGCAAGTAGGTAATGACTCAGGCAGAAAATTTATGTGTTGCTGCACCCCACATTTTAATATATTTTGGGGGGTTTTGAAAACAAGGTCCCACTCCTGAATTTACTTTAGCAAAGACTTTTTAAAGACCACCTCATCACTTTTCTCAGCAAAGACTCTTTGATCTAGGCACAGTGTCTTCAACCCTTGTGCTGACATCACCATGGGGCTGGCATGTTGGCCACTGCAAAGAGTTTTGTGCTCACTCCAGCTGCACCTCTAGGTAAATATGCTCTAATTCAGAAGCCAGTTGGTCTCATGGACCTGGACATATCCTCCAGCTTATACAAGAAGCCCTGCTAAATGCATAGTGCCACTGCAAGAAAGCTGCTAGAACCCTGTCTGCAGTCAACTCACGTTGCATCGGCGTTTTTCAAATGTCATCTACTATTTTCTTCCTGTGTGGGGAAGGAAGTGTGGAGTTGTACAGGAAGATTAGACAGGTCATGGGATGGTCCACAGTAGGGCCCTCATTCCAATTGCATTGGAGCACAATCCTGCAGAAAATCATGGTCTCTACTCCTGCACATCTCTGAATTATGAGTGTTAGCATTTAGAGGAACCCTTAGTTTAATGCAACATTCAGTTCTTCCCAGTAATATGTGAAAAGCTGAGTATGGATTTTGATTTAATTGCCTGACAGCATGGCTCTCAGCATTTTTCTTCTAGGTATCTGTTTGTGGCTGTATTTAAAAGAGAGATCTGTTTATCAACACCTTGCAAAATTCTGGTGTTTTTAGATCCAGGAGGTTTTTTCGATCCATCTTTGTAGAAAACTGCTCTCTTGTACTTAGTCTTTTTCACATAATATCAATGTTAGCAATGGCTGGTGAAGAAACCACTATTATTATTCATTAACTCTGGTCTCTCAGAGGAACCATATGTGCAGAGCAGAGGGAAAAATGTACTGTTGTTTTTTAATACTGAGTCACTGCTACTGATTAAGTGTTTCTTTATTTTTTCTTTCCTTTTTTTTAAGAAAAAAGTGGAAAAAAGGTGTTTTTATGAAGCCTAAATGTCTCGGGAGAATTGATTTTTCTCTAGGTGCCACAGTGTCTTCAGAAACTTTTAGTCCAGTGGGCCACAGTGATATCAGCCAGCACTTATTTTAAAGGATATCTGTAAAAAATTCATGGTTAGATTCCTGCATCTCAGGTCACAGGAGAGTGTGACTATTAACAAGTTCCAGCTGCTTTATGGAGTTTCACCAGCCATTTGTGGATCTTTAATTTTTTTTTTTAGGAAATCTTTAAATGCCTTTTTTTTTTTCTTGGTGTAT
>VZRX01018694.1:505326-556775 GCA_013398075.1 Notiomystis cincta
CAGGTGGGGGAAGTTTTTAATTAATTAAGTTTAAAAAAAAAAAAAGGAAGAAAAAGAATGGATAGTTCTGATTTTGCTCTCAGTTCTCTATGATTGTGCCATCTCCTCTAGTCATGTTTTTTGTATTTATTTTCTCAGCAAGGGGCTTGTTTTAATGCTGCAGCTGATGATCTAAAAACGCCTGAGCTCTGTTTTATTATACACAAGCCACATAATAGGGATGGAGGGCTCTGCTGGGCTGGCTGAGCCGTGCTCCACTCAGGGCTGCCCAGAGCAGCTCCAGTCAAGCCTCTCGCTCTCTCCCTTCCAGGTCCCTGCTGGAGCCTCAGCGATGGTGGTGGCAAGGCAGCACCCTTCAGACAGCACCTGAGTTCAAGGAGGT
Source organism: Notiomystis cincta (assembly GCA_013398075.1). NCBI lineage: Eukaryota > Metazoa > Chordata > Aves > Passeriformes > Notiomystidae > Notiomystis > Notiomystis cincta. The sequence goes on from VZRX01018694.1 coordinate 505,709, forward strand.
CCAGCTGTGGCTCCCTGCAGTCTCATCCTGCTCCTCTTGCTGGAGCCAGTCCTGGCAGTTTGATGCCACCAAGGAATGGCCTTACAGCCTCCTCTGAGCTCCTCTGCTCGGCGTCGTGCCGCTGCCAGAGCTGGGGCTCGGAACTGGCCTGCCTGCTCGGCCTCCATCACTGCTACTCACAGCAGGAAAATGCTCAATAAGAAAAACAAGTCATAACGATGCTGTTTTTCTCTCTAAATTTAGGGGTCTAAAATTTTGGCTTGAAAATCTTTGTTTGGAAATTTGGTCCCAGATCGTGAAGTGAGCAAACACAGTGACTTACTGTAATAGTGTGTTTGAATTTAAATGAATATAGGCAAAGGGATTCCTTCATTTAAAGTTGCAGTATTCAGAAAATGAGAGTCCCCTCAAAGATGCATACCATGAAGAAACCACAAGAACAAACTTTTGCCAAATGATTATTAGCAGCAACAAAAATATGTTAATTCTTTCCTGCAGATTTGGTGTTTGCCATACTTTTATTTATCCTACTACACAGAAAGCTAGAATACCTTGAATATATATATAAAATATAGCTACATCAGACTGATGCAGATAGGTACTTACTGTATATATATATGTATATATATATATCTCTACACTCACACACAAACATATATATATACATATATACATATAGTCTGTATTGAACCATATTCCATAGTTCATCCTTCTGGGTAAAGAAGACAAACACCGAAGAAAATAACATTTCAGTCAGTGCCTATTCAGGATTTTACAGGAAATCTGGGGCATTGCCATGACAATTCCAGAAATGGTTAGTTAATATCTTTTGTACTCTTGTAAACACCTACTCATTTACTGCAGCAGCACTGAACACTTATTAAGAGCACTCATTCAGTCCAAATATACTTGGAAAACTCAGAACAACCTTCTTCTGTATAATTTTTATTTTTCTCAACATAAATGTAAGTTGATACAAATAGATAAGTTCTAACTATCATTAAGCTCTGCATGTCTGCAAAGTTTGGTGTGAAATAGGAAATGCACCTGGAACTTTGTAGCTCTTATGTAAAATTAATAATAAATGTTTTCTTGCCAACGTCAATATGTTTATATTATGGTCATGGGACTCTCTCTGATACCTAAATTATTTAAGACATTAATTTTTTATCTCTTCTCAAGCTTACTACATAAAGTTGCTGAGTTCCGTATCAAAAGTGGTGGTTCAAATCAAATTGATATTGCATTTTAATTAAAGTAGTGATAGGACACATCTCACAATCTTTACTCAGGCAGAACGTACTGGAATAGTGAAAACTCACTTTCCCTCTGCTTTCTGCATTGCCAGACACTTTTAGATTGTGCCACTTAAGGCTAAGACACAGGAGAAAAGGTGAGAGCTCACTTTTCATCCCCTGCTGTCTCCAGTTATTTGCTTGGTGCTCTTGAGTTGGGTGTATTTCTTGTGTGGAAAAACCCAAAAGACAAATAGATGACTGTAAATTGCTGATGGGTCTTCTGCTTGTCCTTGTTCTAGTGAACACACAGACTTTACCTCCTCTTTAGGTGAGAGGGTTTGTTAGAAAAATGAAAGTAGTGATTTGTCACCACCAGAACAAAAAAGATTCAAACCCCCAGCCTTCCTCATGAAGATACTAGCTAACATCTGGGAAGTTCCCAATGAGACAGTTGTTCTGGAAAATAATGAGACCAAACAACAACTTTTTTCCCCAAGAAAGCCCCAGCCATCACAAATAAGTGGTCTGGGAGCTCTGAAAAAGTGCCCTTTTGACACTTTGAGCCACATTGTCTTGAGGCACTGACTCAAGATACCCTAATTTGAGTGATGCTGGCTCCTATTTGGTATTGCATATGTGCTTTTCTTTTTCTGCTGGTGGCTGTAGTGCAGGGGAAGAGCTGAGTAGCTGTAAGGGGGCCAGTCAACCTGATCAGCATGTCCCCACCATGGGTCTGAGGAAAGAAAGGTCTTGGCCATGTAACTGCCTGAGCTGCCACAGTTTAAGGATTGTGGTTAAGAATCAGTGACTCACCACCAATAAATGAATAGCTCAAATATCTCCCATGTTCCTTCCATTGTCATATCAAGCCTGCATTCTTCTACACTGCATCATTATCTTAAATTTATAGATAATTAATTCTACAAAGAATAGCTACTTGTTACTATATCTAAATAAAAATATATGGTTACCTGGGGTCAAATGTGTTAAACCTGGCTGAACACCAGGTGCCCACCAACATACTCTATCAATCCCTCACCAACTGGACGAGGGAGAAAACATAAGAAATGATTTGTAGGTCAAGATGAGGACAGGGAGAGATAATAATACCAGTTACCATCATGGGCAAAACAGACTTGACTCAGGGAAATTAATTTCTTACCTGTCAAATCAGAGCAGGATAACGAGAAATAAAAATAAATCTTAAAACACCTTCTTCCCAACTTTCCCTTCATCTTGGGTTCAAGTTTTCTTCTTGATTTCTCAATCTCCTCCCATCAAGCACTGCAGGTGGACAGAGAATAGGAACTGTGGTCATTTCACCACACATTGTCTCTGCTTCTCCTTCTTCCTCAGGGGAAGGACTTCTCACACTCTTTCCTTGCTCCAGCATGGGGCCCCTCTCATGGGAGACAGTCCTCCACAAAATTCTCCAATGTGGGACCTTCCCATGGACTGCAGTTCTTAATAAACTGTTCCAGTGTGCATCTTCTCCTTGGGCTGCAGGTGGATCTCTGCTCCACCGTGAACCTCCATCAGCTGCAGAGGGACATCTAGCCCACCATGCTCTTCACCACAGGCTGCAGGGGAATCTCTGCCCTGCTGCCTGGAGCATCCCCTCCCACTCCTGCTTCTCTGACCCTGGTGCCTGAAGAGTGGTTGCTCTCACATACTCTCACTCCTTTTTCCAGTTGCACTTGCCCGTGTACAGTTTTCCCCCTTTGTTAAATCTGTTATCTCAGAGGTACCACCACCATCACTGAAGGGTTCAGCCATGGTCAGCTGTGGCAGGTCCATCTTGGAGCCAGCTGACACTGGCTCCATTAGATATGGGAGGAAGCTTCTACCAGTTTCTCACAGAAGCCACGCCTGTAGTACCTCTGCTTCCAAAACCTGGCCACACAAAATCAGTCCATTACCTCAAGCAATTATGAAAATCTACCAGAGATTAAACAGAGGATTAGCAAACAAANCTTCTCACACTCTTTCCTTGCTCCAGCATGGGGCCCCTCTCATGGGAGACAGTCCTCCACAAAATTCTCCAATGTGGGACCTTCCCATGGACTGCAGTTCTTAATAAACTGTTCCAGTGTGCATCTTCTCCTTGGGCTGCAGGTGGATCTCTGCTCCACCGTGAACCTCCATCAGCTGCAGAGGGACATCTAGCCCACCATGCTCTTCACCACAGGCTGCAGGGGAATCTCTGCCCTGCTGCCTGGAGCATCCCCTCCCACTCCTGCTTCTCTGACCCTGGTGCCTGAAGAGTGGTTGCTCTCACATACTCTCACTCCTTTTTCCAGTTGCACTTGCCCGTGTACAGTTTTCCCCCTTTGTTAAATCTGTTATCTCAGAGGTACCACCACCATCACTGAAGGGTTCAGCCATGGTCAGCTGTGGCAGGTCCATCTTGGAGCCAGCTGACACTGGCTCCATTAGATATGGGAGGAAGCTTCTACCAGTTTCTCACAGAAGCCACGCCTGTAGTACCTCTGCTTCCAAAACCTGGCCACACAAAATCAGTCCATTACCTCAAGCAATTATGAAAATCTACCAGAGATTAAACAGAGGATTAGCAAACAAAAGGACAAAATGGGCAATAGCCACCTGGTCATCAGATAATTGCTGATCTGACTAAACTAGCTAAAACAAAGGTTCAGGCAGGTGAGGACAAATTCAGATAATGTCAGGTTTGTCCAGAGAAGTCATGGAGTAATCATCACCAGAGGTGTTTAAGAAATGATTTAGTGCTATGACTAGGTTGACAAGGAGTGCCAGGTCAAAGGTTAGACTCAATGGTCTTGAAGTTCTTTCCCAACCTAATTGTCTCTATGATTCTCTGATCATCATGCCTTTTTTTCTTTGCTACCTTGTGCATTTACCTGCAACTTATCTCACTAGGAGATACATTTCCCATGTCTGACATTCTGTGATGTTTTCAGTAGTCTGCTTTCCTGCACCTGCAAGGTCTTCCTCTCATGAATTCTCTTTTGTAGACATGTTTTCAGACAGATGCAATTTGCTTGCTAAAGATTCTTGGATTAAATTGGAAATCTTATAAATTCTCTGGATTTAATACACATTAGGCTTGGCTGCCATACATCTGATGGTGAGTAGTCAATGTGTTTATCAGTTCTTGATGAACATGGATTAATTCAGTTAACTGTTACTCCATGAAAAACAAAAGGAATCTGAGATACAGCCCAGACTCTGCCTTCCTAAGACATTCCTCATAGATATTTGTCATGTAACTCATGTTACAGATTTTCGTTTATGAAGTTTTCACAATACTTCAAATTTTTAACATAAGAACAAATTTTAATATCTAGATTAAATCTCTTGCTGTAATTAATTCCTGCTGCATTGAGACTATTCGTCATGGATGTGGAGAACAGCACATTCCCTTCTACCTTGATGTACTCTTTTCCAAGGAAAACTGTTCCAGCAGGTTTTTGGCTATCTTTATAGACAGCATGCAGGAATTTTGGAAACTGGACTGAAACTCTTGTAACAACTTAGGTAGTTGCTACTCATGGGAGCATGTTGCCCATCTCCTGTAGGTGAATGGTCTCTGTGATTCTGCATATCCAAGTCTTCAGACTGATGGCAAGAGTCAAAGTGCACTGGAATCAGTAGCAGACCTTAAGCCTTTACTTACTTAAGGGGCCTAAAAAAAATAAAGAACCCATACTAGTGTTGACCTCTAACAGATGGTAGCAAAATGACTGCTACAGAAAACACTGTGACATTAGAATCACATCCGGCTTGGCAGTGCTGGAAGGGACTATACAAAATCTCAAATAAAACCTCGAATGTCTGTGAATGTTTATAACTTAAAAGTTAGTGCAGGCTCTGAGCCTGCTCAGAATGATGGATAGCTGTCTGAACACACTGGAGAAGTGCTCCTCTGCCAGTCTCATCCTCTTTCTGGTTACCAGCACAGACACCTTCCCTCCTCAGATCAGTTATACCTCATCTTTGCTGCTGTGTGAAAAACATGTTAGGAAAGGGGTTTTTCAAATTGCAGACAGTTTTTTTCCCCCTCTCCTATGGCTGAAGCAATATGCATTTTTTCTTTTTACAGAATATCTGACCTATAGTTTCTGACTTGTGTCAGGTTTCTTCTCATATAAATGGCAAAGTATGAGCTGAGCCTTCTTTTTCTTAAAATAGCATAGGTGCAAAATATTTGTTAATCCTCTGCAATTAGGGTATAGAGCAGGGCTTGAGTTGCTTCTCAGTGAAATCATAATCACAAATATTTCTTGTATTACATTATGCAATGTGAAGGCTCTTGCTAATTCCTTGTCTCTGTGGAATGGACATGTGTTTTGGCTCTGTAATCTAAAAGTTCAAGACTAGCATTTTTCTGATTCTTGTTGTCCTGCATTTTATAAGCTGAGTATTTAAGAGTAGCATGTTTATTTATATATGTTGCTGCTAATCCAAACTGTCTGCTAAACTAATCCCTTGTTAAAATGAAATCAAGTCAGCTATTTTAGATTACAAAGTTAAAACAATAGGTCAGCCAGACACTTCACACATCTGTTTTACTTTTTCTGAATAGGTATGCAGCTTTTCTTACATTCTTTCTCAACAAAAGTGCCACCAATTAGCTATACTTTTCTTTCAGTTTTCTCTTGTGACCTAAGTCTTGTTTTCTCGGTTCTTTTGCTGATTACTTTTGAAATGCTGGCTTTTTTGCAAGTTTGTTTTCTTTCTCAGTAATACATTTTAAAATGGATAAAAATTTCATGCTTATTACTTGTTAATATGTTATCATACTCTATTACCCAAATTTGGACCAGAGGTAATTCCAATGTGGGAAATGCCAAAATAATACATTCTTGGAGATGAGATCTTAGACAGATATGGAAACCCAAAGTAGGCTTTGATTTACTTACAGTCTGCAGGAAATGAAGCATTACCGTCAATGTGGTACATAGAGATTTTAACTGAAGATAACTTTATTTCCAGCTTTACCTACTGCTTTGATTTAAAGTGTTTTTCACATCATCTAATTCTCCATAAGCTTTCACATATTTAAGGTTTGGCTTTTCTTAAGGGGTTGTATAAGTTTTCATTTTGTGCAGAAACCCCCCTATTATTTGGTGCATTTGCCAAGCACTTTAAAATTACTTCAGGTGAGGGTTGCTCCAGCCTCCTGGAGCCAAAAATATGGAACAATGGGGTTTACCTCACCACTTTTTAATAAATTTTTTGGACTAGTATTCTGAGAGGATGTTGCTGCTTCAGCCAAGGTGACCTTCAGGCCCAGTTTGATTTGATATAATTTTATTTATCCATTTGTTTCATTATCCTGCTTTGAAAGGTGGAGAAGAAGAGGCAGGCAGACCCCATCACAGTCCTATATTTAACTTTATGTCAACTACTTGGAGATTATCAGCTGAGAAATTTCAGGGCTCACCTCCCCCAGAAATGCGAGCGACTTTGCATCATGGAGAGGTGGGAACAGTTATTAGTTCCTTTATACCACAGAGAAACTAAGGCATAGGGAAATTGTATGTGCTAATTTCAGATTGCTCTTTAGCACAGGGATGTAACACTGTATCACTCTGTGATGTGGTCAGGAAACTGGTCCAGCTTGGCTCCCTGGGCTTATGGGAGTCACATCTATGTTCCAAGCACAACTTTCCTCTCGCCATCCCTCCTGAGGGAAATGTCTCATGCCACTGAGCACTGTTCTCTTGTGCTGCCTTGAATGGTGGCATGTGGTCTTCCATGTTACTAGTAACACATGCATACAGACTTTAAATTGTGCAGGATCTTAGCAAGAACACACAATTGCAGCCTTGGACCCAGAAATAACTCTGTAATACTCACACAAATTCCTACATGAAGTGTGAAAGCACTGCTTACCTTCTCAAAGGTGAGCCAGGAAGGCATGGCCAGCACAGGCAGGGACTGCTCGTCCTCCCTGTCCAACATCTCCATCTCCTGTGGTAACTCCTTAACTGCTACCCACAACTACCTCTGACATGAAGTCACAGTCATTGCTCCAATCTGGCCAATACACTGAGGGTGGATAAGACAGGAGACTGCATCAAGCTCATATTCTTCTCTTTAATGAAGCCCAAACCCTACTGAATTCGTTAGAGAGTGACCTTGTTAAGTCAGTGGTCTTTAAATCAAGACCTCTTCATATCTTCTGTTATTTTGTGGGAGTAGGAGGCTCTGAGTAAAGTCAGTGAGAGAGACAAACTCCACAATGAAGCTCAGCTAGTCCCTAATGATAAGTTTGATGTCTTCATGCCTCATGTGCAAGGAACCAACCATCTCTCAGGGTCTGGCTGGAGTGGGTGCCCACCATGTCAGACAAAACTGCCAAGACACATGGTCAGAGTTTTCTGCCTCCTGTATTTCAGATGTTGTTGTTTGGAGGAGTGACTTCAGCAAGTCAGAGGTGTCACAATGATTCCAAATGATGCACCTTCCCTCCAGACCTGCTCACACACCCTGGGTTGCAGTTCCTGAAGGCAGAAGGGCAAATTAGTACCACACAGGACTGCCACCAACGTCATGAACTGAGCCAGTGCCACAGTAGAGGCAGATGGGATCACCCTCTTAGCACTAAAGCTGAGTTTGACACTGAGGACACGTGGAAATCAGCAGGGGTTTGTCTGTGTAATTTTTATAAATTTATTAGAACACATGGAGCCTGTATAGCCTGGATCAAACTGCTGCCACAGCTCCAATGACACTCCACACCCTTTCAGGCCATGTGTGTCCCAGCACCTTGTGTCCTTCCTGCACTGATCCTCTAAAACCTGCTTAGATCTGTTCCCCAGGAATGGAAATCACTGCCTCAGCTGTCTCTCCTGACAGCTCCATCTGAGCTACTCAATGCTGTCTCTGTAGGTGATGGAAACAAATAAGCACTTATAGCATGTGGTTCATATGACTTCTGTCTTTGGAGGAAATGAATTTGGTCTTAAAAGTGCCCATTTTCTTTTCATCAGCTTTAACAGGAATTTAGGGTAGCTTGCTCTGACACAGATATCTTACTTCAGAAGACAATTAATGTTATTTCAGCACCCTGAATGTGAAAAACACTACATAGTACCTGTATAATGATGCTTTTTTGTGAAGAATTGTAAAATCACATGGCAAGTTAAACTGTGCAGTGTTTTGCACACCTAGAAAACTTTCTGGATGGGCTGTTACCTACTTTTCTGTTATCCCTGTACTGTACAGGCATGTTCAGTCCTTAATGAAAAATGTGCAACTGGAGCAGGGTATTAATAATTTGTCAAGCTCTTAAAAGGGGTAGAGGAAGATTTCAGCAAGTCTGCCATGCCCTGTTCTATTGACCTTCTCTTTTCATCAGTAAAAGCAGCAAATAAGAATTAGCAGGGGGTTATCTTCTCAGCTTATGCTAACTCTTGCTGGAGAGGAAGATATTTGCCTAGCCTAATAAGCAAGAATGTAGCATTAGTTCTATGAAGAAACAAGCTTTGAGAAAGACCATGGCATTTGGAGGAAGTTGCCCTCTGTCTTCTGATCACAACAATTTTTTCTGTGCTTATTACAAATGTCCAGGTGCCTCTGGGAACTGCAGCAAAGAGTTGGTGCCAGCATTCTGTGACCCACAAATACATGGTGCTCCTAATTTGTTTCTTGCCTGTGATAAGTGCATATGCAGTAACTGACCAGGTGGTGTCCCAGCCATGCTTTTGCTGTGACATCCATTAAAACTGACAAGTGAGTCAGTCCTAGATACTATGCTCAAGGAAATACTGTATTGGTGGTTTATGTTAGAATAATGTGATGGATTTCTGATGTTGATAAAAACAGGTTCTAGTATACCATTTTGGACAACTATGCCAGAATATTATCCCTGATTTTTGGCATAAATCACATTTAAAACACTTTGTATTCCCTTCTTAGACATATCCATTGTTCTTGTAATATAATTTTACATATGAGAACATACGAGTTGAAGGATAGAGGACACAAAAAATTCAGTGATTCCTGTATTCCATTTTTAAAATCTGAAATATTTCTCACTTTCCATATTTTCCCTTTTTCAAATCTCTTGATACTGTGGTGATGCCCAGTGCTGCAAGATCTGCTTTTTTCATCCATGATTTCTCCCTAGGCAGTGCTATATGATAAGAAAGTATGAATATGGTTTTCTAAGCTGCAGTGTTACAAACAAAATCACAAACATATTTTGGAGCTCAATTTCTGTTAAGTAGTTGAACTTACCCAAGTGTCACATAAAACTCTGTGACAAACTACATAGCTTTGAACAGGTGAAGTGGGCAAACCTCCAGATCCTAAACTAGAGGCCTTCCTACTGACTGCTTGTCCCTCTGGGAAACGCTGAAGCTATAACCAAGAGAAATAGGGAAGGGACAGCCAACATTACCCCAGACTTGTCACAGTTACACAACCCAAACTGAGCTTCACGAGGGATGCCAGCAAAGGATGAGCTAGAGTAAATAGCTGCAACCAGATCTTCCAGTGCTTTGCATCACCAGCTTGCCATTTAGGAGCTGCAGGTCTTTCTGCCTGGCAATTTCTTAGTGTTTTTACATGATGTTAATGCTAGCAGGTCTCTGAGGCACTCATGACATGCTCCAGTGTCTTCACTAACCTGAGAGGTACTGTGCATGGTGCTGGTTCTCAGTGGCTTCAGGGGAGGCATATTGCAGTGGTTAGCTTGATTGAAGGCAACAACTTTCACCTTGTCCAAAACTACAGAGTTGAATCCTTAGTTTGTTCCTTATGTTCACTGATTTGTCTTTTTTTTACACCAAGGAATTTTTTCCTATAAGTTTTGCTAATTGAGAAGCTGATATTAAGCTGGTGGTTTTGCTTGATCCCATCTTTTAAAGAAAACAAAAAAAAAGAGCAAAAGACACTCTTTATAAGAAGAAGAGGACATTGCATGGGATGGAGGTAGGGAATAAGGAGGGAGAAGGAGGAGGAGGAGAAGGAGGAGGAGAAAGGGTTGTGCAGATTTCCTGCCCACACTTCAAAAGGGGCTCTCTTCTCCTGTATTATTTCCTTTCCCATTAGCTTCACTTTGTTGGCTTATGGTTCCAAAATGCACCAGGAGTCAACTCCAGTGCAAACCTGATATTAAAAACTAACAGGCTAATGCCAGGGAAAACACACTCTGCTCCTGGTTTCAAAGACAGATTTTCTTTTTTCATAAGTGCAGCCATGCTTTTCTAATAAAAATTCATTAAACAATGGTTATGAAAGATGAAGGGTGGGGGAGGGGGAAGGGATATAATCAAGTGAGTCCCTTTGAACTCACTTGAAAAAATACAAAAGCAAACAACCAAGCTGTTAGTGTCACACATTTCCCTTATGAACAGAGAGGCCTATCCAGGTTTGCTCACAGTCCAGGGAATAAAGATGAGTTAGGCACCTTATCTAAACCTCTCCCTCCAAAAACTGTAGGATTTCTATTCTGTAAACATGGATGTGGAGGCTCTTTTGTGTTGCTTCAGTTTACATTATTGTGGGTCTAAACGAGCCTTGTAGAGACTGCTTAATTCGTTTATGTAAAGTAAAAACAAATGTAGAAGCCCTTGCTATTTTTTATTGTTAACATCCCATTGGGAGGCAGGAGAGTAAATATTTTAGAAGTTTAAAGCAATCTACTTAAGCTTAATAATAATGCTGGGTTTCAAGTAACAGAGAAGACTACAAGTCACTGGAAGATCAAAGATTATGCTGAGTTTTATAGCAAATCTGGGCAAAGATCTCCTGGGAGGGGTAAATCTTCAGAACTCTATGTTCCCAGTCTTTCATGGTGATCGTTTGACATCTATGGAATAAGAAAGTGAGGAAGAGAGAATTCAGGCAGTTCTCCTGTGTCCAGAGAAACAGAAGGCTGCAAAACTGAATGAGTGCTGACTTTTTGTCTAGTTTATATCTTAAAATTATAAATTAAAAAAAAAGAGACAAAAATCAAAAGAAAAATTAATGTGTCAGAAATATCCTTTCTTCTCCTGGGTCAGTTTGTAATCACAGGCCAATTGAATTTTGAGTGAGTAATCTCTAAATAAGATTTTGGGCACTTTTCCTGGGTTTATGTTAAGTGCTTGTGCTTGTCAGCAAATATTTAGAATCATTTTCAGAATCATCTGCTGAGAGATGCTAGACACTTTTTACACTCTTCTCAGCAGAAAGGAGAAGAGTAGAAAGCTACATTTTGGGCCATGGGCATGACTGCACATTAAAAAAAAAAAAGAGGGAGAAAAGGGACAACGAGCAGAAGAGCTGATAATGAATGATGCTGTATGCAACAATACTGTAATATCAGGTATGTGTGTCTGTGGATGTGTTCAGGGGATTGATATTTAGAGAGCATAATCAAGAATCTCTAACATAGGAACAGAAACTGGGCCATATTATTTTCCCATGGCTGACAAACTTTCCACTGGCCCAGCTTCCAATTATAAAAAACACTGGAGTCCTCAGCCATTACACCAAAGCTTGTAAATTTCCTAATGAATATTTAAAATAACCCTATGGAGTTTTTTAATGTTAATGTATTTCAGCCTTTGACTAACACGAATATCCTACAGGGCTACCATCGTGTTTAGCTACATGGTTAATTCCATTCTTTTATTTTAATGTTAAAATATAGTGCCAGAGAAAAAAAATAATAAATCTTTATTTCATCTTCTCCTGGTGTACATTTTATATTATTGTTTGATTTTATTTTTATGCCACATTGAAGTTCCAGACACAGAGCAGAGGCACACAGCCAGTTTCTTTCTAGGCTCTCTTACAGCACAAAAGTGACATGTGCACTTCCCCCCACCCTCAAAAAAGCAATTATTGAAAATCAATACCATAATAATGGCGAGCAGTGCTGTGTTTTTTCCTCGATAGCCAATTATGAGCAATTTACTAAAGTTGTCAACTCGTGGCAAAACAAATAGTGTTAATAGTATAGATTTCATAAAGACCTATCTGTCTTGTTATTGCTGCAGTCTGAGCAGTGTTCCAAGTTCAGGCTGGTAATGGAGCAATAACTCACGCAGCGATGGAGAGAGTACCATGACCAACACTGGATGCCTCTGGAGCTGGGGGGCTGAACACTGCTGCCATGCAATATGTCCAGATGGGATTCCCTCCCCGTAAATAACCACTGGCTTTTTATAGGAAAGGTGGGGGACCAGGATACCTGGACATTTCTTGAGCGCTTTTGGGGTGTTTTAAGTCCGTGTGAAAAAACACTGTGGTATTTTGAGAAGAATTTTGGGACCTGAACTTAATGCTGTGTTTTTGATTGCTGACTTCAGGCCTGAATGCAGGCAATCCAAGGCACGTGTCTGTGTAGTGTCTATCACAATGGGACCTTCTCCGTGCTACTGTCGAGCCATCATGAGCCAAAGCAGTATGAAAGTGATGTTAATGTAGCAGATGAAAAGTTTGGTATCAAATCAAACAGATTTCTTTCTGTTGATGACAGTGTTCCTAAGCCAAGTTCTGTCAAAGTGCTTTAACTGTGGGAAGTTGTCTCTCATGCATTGCAGCAAACATGACAGACTCCACCTTCCTGAGAGACACAGAGCTGATCTTGGATTTCACACTCACAAATGAGTTCTCACAAAGCAGGGCTACGTCCTGATTTTCTGTGACAGAAAATGGCAGCAGAAAGAAGGGAAATAAAAAGCTTTGTGGGTCTGAAGTGTTACCACCAGGGGAAATGGTGTGAAGGGGGCAAGTTTCTTTCTCTGGTCCATGGAAAATTCACAGAAATGAAGGATGCTCATGTGGGGTCAGACATGCTGTGTATATCTGCACATCTGAGCTTTACAATGAGTGGAGTTTTTCTTTAAACCCTTAAAAGTGTGCTAAAATGTATTCTGGTGCCAGCCAGAATGCTGAGCATGCTGGTGCCAGCATGCTGGGAGGAGACCCACACCTGCCCAAGTGGGCCCCGTGTTCCTGCTGAAAGCTCCCAGACGATGGGCAGGACTGCACTGAGCACATACCTGCCTAGGCTGAGCTCAGCCCTTTACCTCAGTCCAGGCTTTGAGTTTGAACCTGAACTATAAAGCTGGGGTCCAGCCCAGGTTATGAATTAAAAAGCCCCTTGGAGCTTGGGAATTCAGCCCAGCTGAGGTTTCTTTGTGCTCCAGCACAGCTGTCAACCTCTAGGAAGCCACCGTTCCTAGTCCCAAGCTTTGCCTCTGTGAAGGTGCAAAAACAAGGTGTGGGAACACAAACCAGTGTCAGCAACTGTTCACTCCTATGAATATATGAAAGACAGTTGTTCATAGAGAGTTTCCATCCATCTGTGTCCATCTTCTGATCTCGAAGAAGCACATAAACCCATAACAGTAGGGTGTTGCTCCAGGAAGAGAGGGAGAGAAAAACCAAGGCTTCGTGTAAGCTCCTGCCCTTCAAGCCCTCTCAAAGATGTGTGCATGTGTGTGTGTGTATATTTAGTATTTAAATTGAGTTTCTTCCTTTTTTATCCCTTCCTTGCTAAGCACTGGAGGAGTGACACTAGCCTTCCACTTGCAAGGAGCTGGCAACAGCTGTGTCTGGTGCAATGTCTGCCACACACATGTGGCTCTCCCTCATGACTGTCTGGTGAGGGTCTGAAGGCAGCAGCAGAACTTGCTGGCAGTTTTTAGGCACTGATCTGCTTTCTTTTAGTGCATCCTGGGCTTTGGAGCAAGTGCATGCTCCGCTGTCCCTCCCTAGGAGCAGCTGTAAGTGGAAAAGGGGTGTCTACACTGGGAACTCACTCCAAATGCTCCCTTAAGCTGCCTTGTCTGTTTTAATCTGCAATCCCCTTTCCCACATACTGAAACAGCTGCTCTGCTGCAAACTCCAGCTGGTGCTCATAGGGTGCCTTAAATGCCTTAAAGTATTTCTCTGTTGGAGACTGTGAACATCTCCTTTGCCATAATCCCATCTGTGTGTGGCAGGGGTGGAGAGTTGGTGTCCCAACTTTTCTGGACAGCTTTAGCAAGAAAATCTTTCTGGAAAATAAAGGGTTGATTTTTCTTCTTCGTGCCTAATCTGTTTCTAGCTAAGCTAAACCTGGCAAGCAAATTTTAGGTGCCTCTTTAAGCATTTGCAGATCTCATTGGCAAAGAGGAGAAAACTGGTTTTGGGAAAATAAAAAACAGCCTGCACATGGAGGAGAAATTGGAATCAATTTCCATGTCAAGTTTAAGGTCTGTTTGAAAGTTGAAGTTTCAAACTGAGATGCAGAATCAAGTATGGTAGTGCTGAAACCATGCTGAAACTCTGTTCCATGAGATTTCTTCAATTGCAGACATAAATTCTAGAAGCCAGATAGCCTTAAGGCATTTCTATCATCTTGGGTTGTAGAGGCAAGAGAGCTGCAGTTCTTGGAGTCGTGTGGAACAAATGCTGGATTTGTTCTGACCCTGAAACAGAAGAAGAAACTCATCACTTAACAGTGAATGGATGGATGTGGAGACTTATTTAGCAGATCAGAACAATCTCTAAAGCTGTTTAAAGAGATGAAGTGAGGAAGAACAACCTCTTGAGGTGATTTCATAGACGAAGCTTAGTGAGACAATGTTAATGAAATTTGGCCAAGATGCTGTCACTAGAACAGCTCTTCTTGAGCAAAGAATCCTGTGATTTTAATTGATCATAAGTCATAGGCAAAAAATAGTTTTTGCAACAACAGTAGATGAATAAACTGACGGTGTGTCACCAATGAACTTTGCATTATTACCAACACCATGTTTCCTGTCATGACCAGAGCAGTGAGATAAGTCTGAGTGATGAGGAACACAGCATAGCACACGAGCAGCTCACTAGATCTTGTTTTACACACACACACACACCCACACACACACACACCCACACACACACCCCTCCAGTGTAGAGAGTCTAGAGAAAACCTCAGATGGAAAATGGAAGGCCAGAAGATCTAGGAAGGAAATACCTCATGTAAAAATCCATCAGCTTGAAAAATGTTGCTGTTACTAGTCACTACATCTCTATCTACTAGTAGATGAAGGGTTAGATTATTGTTTTTGTGTAACTTTCTCTTGAGATTGCTTGCCTGAAAATCAGGTGGCGTCTTGCTGATCCCTGTAGACTGGTTCCCTTTGCTTCCACATCTATAGGACAGTTGTTGGCTTTCTCCTGTGTCTGCTGCATGATGCTATAAGGAGTATTCACAACATCTCACTCTAGGCACTATACATGTATCAAAAATAGTAGCATAGAGTCATGTTTCCTGCTGTGGCCTCCTCTGGATGGCCAAACAGAATATGAGCCCCAACTAGGTGCTGTGAATGGTCCTCTGGAGCAGCATGTCTCTCCTTGTCTGCTGTTTGCAAAAAAGTTCTAGAACTTCTATTTTGGTGCCTCAAGTTTGCAGGCCAGTGTGAGTAAACATTCTTTGTATGTTGTGTGCTACTAAACCCATCTCATCAGTGATCTGGTCTGTGAAAGGATGCTGCTGGTAATGCACCGTTTGGAAAAAAAACAGCAGTAAATCTCTTTGTCTTGAGTAATTTATTTCATACACTGCCTCTTTTCTGGCATGTGAATTGTGTGTTAATAGCTTGCAGTTTTCTCACATTTGCTGGTTATTTGAAACTATTGTCTGAATAATTTCTATGAATAATTCTTGATCTGTAGGTATTTCACACTCATTTCACTGGGATTATTTGAAAACTGAAATTCATCTTTCAAGCTGAGTTAGTTTTTATTGGTCTCATGGATCATAAAATGTATTTATTTTCATGGAAAGTGCTGTTGAAAAATAGCATGTATTGTCCCATGAAGAAAGACATTTGGGTGCATGACGAGCAAATCTCATCTGCTTGTAGGTTCTGTTTGGTTTGTTTGAATGAACTATCATTCACAGAAACAACCACAGCATTAAACAAACTCATCAGTTCACCTAACACAGCCCCCTGCAACCTCAGGTAATCATACAGTGATTCAAACACTTGAGTACTGATTCAAATACTTACAGATTTTTAGCATGTAAATTATCTGTGAAATAATTTTCCTTATGCTTTTGATCAAGTTGCAAGTCCTGAAACCATTAGCCACATTCTTGTGGACATTCTATGTCTCCTAAGTCTGGTGGATGTTGCATGTAGAAAAGTCAGAGAGAAAGATAAAAAAGGAATATAAGAAAGGTAAGATGTAAAACTGTAAGGAATCTCAGGTCCCTGCCATCACCAAGTCTAGGCAATATTTTAAAGAGGAAAAGTTAAATATTTATAAGCCTTAGAGAACAGTTTATTTTGGATTAGTTTTGCATATGAAAGTTTGGGTTGGTTTCTTTTTATCTCAGGAGGCTCTGCTGTGCCTGTTAGTCACTTCTCTGCAGGAATACCTCAAGGAAATTCCTATTTCTTTTGTGAGTAAACTGCAAACATTCATATCAGCTGGCTGCTTCTTGTCCAGAAGTGAGACCATGTGTGGAAGTCCATTTTAATATTTAAGGATTTTTTTCATAGCATCAGTATCATGCTGTACAGCATATTCTCTTCATTCACACTGGAGAAGTGTTTTGTTTTTATGTATATCCCACAGTGTAAAAACAGACAGAGGCAAACTAGGGAATTAGTTCTTGAGATACTTTGCTCTTAACTTGTGTTATCAGTATCAGCCAAAAAATATCTGGAGTAGTAACAGTGAGCAGAACAAATGGTAGTGCTAGTGAATACTAGAATGACAGAAAGTCTTTTATTCCAGCCTCCAAAATGCTTACTATCTAGTAACAAGGAATAAACAACTCAATATCATCTACATCTCATCCAATTAAAATGCCAGAAATCAGTTTTCATTAATCACTATTTAAATAACCATTTCAGACTCTTGTTTCTGCATTTAAAGTAGCCAGGTCTTAAAGGTTCAGTGCCTGTCTTTCAAATGTTTTGAAATCTCCACCACACTAATATGGATGCTTCCACTGTGTACCATGGATATAACACTTCTGTGCTCATAATCCACCTTGTCTGGGTCCTTTGAAGACTGTTTCCCCTAAATGCAATGTTACTGTGAAACAAAGAGGCTTTTGGATGTGAGTTTTAGTTCTCTTTTTATTCACAGACCCCAGCTGGCTGCCCAGCACAGTCTGAGACAGTAGGTTATGTAATGCTCCAGAAATGTATTTGGAGCTCTATGCCATGAAGAAACCCACAGGTTTGCTGAATTAGTTGAGTAATAATGGGAGTATACATTACCTGCTGTGAGATGCCAGGAAATCATAGAACTGAAGGTACCATGGTGTCTGTCTCATTCTGGTGTGTGTTTATCTAAGTGGCAGTGATGCTAACACCGTGGCCCTGCCAAACAGTCTGTTCTGGTGTTCCACAGTCCCTGCTGTTAGACAGAGAATCCTAGATATATCTTGAATCCTTCCATCCATCATTTCTGCCCACAGTTTGCAAGTTCTCAAACACAAGTATGAGGAAGAGGTTATCCTCTTTTCACAGAGAACATTTTAAGGCCCTTACTGAGTTTCTTCTCATGTTTATTCCCTAAGTACTTCAAGTTCTTTCAGTACTTCCTTAATTTTGGATTATGACCCCTAGATTCTTATCAGTATTAGTCTTTGAAGTATACCTTTTACAGTGCCTGAATAAGAGATTCTTGTGGTGTCTTGCTTACTAATGTGAAAGGAACTGGAAAGCCTCATCTTGTGAACAGTGGTTTTTTATATAAAGTCTGGTACACTGATTGATTCCTTCAGAATTGGAATGATATTGTTACCATGATGCTAATTCAAAGATAATTCTTCTAGTATTTATATTCTATATTCTTCTATCAGCTCACTTTTTGTAATCTTTTATTGTTTAAACCACTGCCAGTTTCTAGCTGATTGTGCTCGAGTAGCTTAGCTGATGATACATGGCCATTTCACTCTCATGTTGTACCTATCTTCTATAAAACATTGCTAAAAACTCTACAATTTCCTTTAACTGTGTGTGAGCACAGCTAGACAGAATATTTGGTATAGTATTGTTTCCATGAGCTCAACATATATGTTTTACTTGAAGAAGATCTAGACCAAATATCTTCCCTCTGTCTCAACACAGTGAGGAAAAAGATGGTTTTCAATTGCTAAATTGTCAGTTTGCTTTCAGCATTAGGTTCTCACAAGCTTTGTCCTGGATTTACATGAGGAGATCCCACTTGTGCATAACAGAATGCTGGAGGATTTCAGGATAACTGAGGCCCACGTGCAGCATTTGCCAAAGGAGACTGTGAGCTGGGGGAATATGCAGTGTTGTTTTGCTGCTTGTGGACTCAGCTCCAGACAAGGTGGTGTGGTGGGCTACTCACCTCTGTATGCTATGGCAAATATTTGTACACCTGCAGAGGAAAGAGAAAGGGAGTTTCTCTTTTTCAAAACTTTCTGTTCACATCCCAGTCCAGGCTTTTCTAGGCATTACATAACCACAGACAAGGAAGAGCCAAACAGGACAACAGGTTCCCAGCAGGAAGAAGGCTCAGTGGCATGAATCAGCTTCAGGAGGCAGAGTGCTGAGTAGGTGTCAGGAGCCCATGGGCTTTTCCTTGCCTCTGCCACTGCCTTGTCTCCCAGTCCAGTGCTCCTCTAACCATCTTGCATGTGAAATGTGAGACCTGTGACTTTCTCTTGCTCCATACTTGAATAGTGCTTAATAACAGCCTGTACATACCCTGTAATACAAAGAACACTAATAAACCTCCTTTGGACACCTTTTGGAGAGCTGTTCAGAAAACAAGTAGAAAACAAGATGATGTAAGGTGTAATTTATAACAGCCCCCAAATATTTATGCAGTGTGTATAATGGTGTAGTGACCACAGACAGTTAACCTAACAATGCAGTATATCAGCTGCAGAAATGATGCCAGTTTCAGAAACAAGAGAAAATTATGATTAGGAAATCCCCTTGAAAGTAAACTGGTCTTTAATTATCTGCCCCTGAGCTGCCTGTAAGTAAGTTGGCAAACAAGTAGATGTTTTTGATGTTGGGACTTTTAACAGGAATGCGATCCAGCTGCTCATGCCAGTGGTTACTGTTGTGACTGCTTTTGCTCTCTTAAATATCTTTTGGTTAATTTTGTGTAGGTCTGGACTCAGCTAGTCCATAAACAGGGAACCATTTTAGTTTCTGTTTTCAGAAGGGGAGGTGCTTGCCAGCTCCTTCCAGACACCAGATTTGGTTAATAACTGTACCCACCTGCTTTGCCACAGTACATCTGTTTCAGTGTTTGATGGTTTTGATACATCTGAAGTGTTTGATCATCTGTGCAGGTGTGAAAACAACCACAGAAGAATGAAGATATGGAAATTTCCCAAGAAAGATATTTCCATCTTTTTACCTGCTCTGAGACCCAAAGTGAAGTAGAGCTTAGTTGTAGGCACGGGAAGGATGTTTTTGAGGTTTCAGGAAACTCTGAGAGGTGACTGTTTACTTGAAACAAGACCAGATAACAAAGCTCTGACTTGCCCCCTAGTTCTCTTGAGGTACGAGGACTGAAGGGCTTGGATCCCCTTTCAGTACCTCAATAGGGTAAAGCCTCACATCTGCAAATACAGGTGCACTTCAGTCTAGAGAGGTGACTGAAACTCCCACAGACAGATCCTCACCAGCTTTTTTGCTACTCAGTTTATGCCCCAGTAACTGCAGATCCAGAGGAACAGGAGGTGGCTTTAACAACAGTCACAATAAGTGATGGGGCAAATACTTCATGAGCTACCCAGCTTTGAACTCTGTTTTGTCAGGGCTAGATGGCTGTCTTTATATCCCACCTACCTGATTTAGTTTAGGGATAAAATTAGGGATATCCCTATGCCTTCTGTGAATAGTGAGTGCATTGTCATCCATAAGAAGGTGGAGAAGAGCCTGCTCCCAGCTGAGCCTACGTTGTCTTGGATGGAGAGGAGAGTAGTGAGAGCCTTGACAAGTTGCATTTCTTGTGCCCTGCTGGGCTTCTGCTGCTGCTGCTCAGTGCAAGATGACTTTGGCTCGGTCTGTTTCTGCAGCACAGAGGGACGTTTTGCCCTTTAATTTGTGTTGCTGAGGTCAGGGAGACTAATTATGGCTTTCTGTTACTCTGTAATTCTTGGTAGCTAAATAGGTGTGTTGGACTTCCATCCCTTTCTTCATCCTGCTGCAAGGCAGACAAACCCAAATAATTTATTTTCTATATGGGAAGCAGGTGCTTAGTGAACAGCATAAATCCTATAGAGCTAGGCAAAAAACCCCCCAAACAGTCAGTAAAATAGATGCTAGGGAAAAAAAAATATACAAATCAGTAATTCTGCCACCAGGCACCTGCTGGCATTGTCAGCAAAATTTAGTAAGAGAGGTGTACCGAGCCACATGTTTTGCAAATGCTTTTTTCGAAGCCTGTTATAGGTCTCTCTGCATGTTTATTTATTACTGTCATCACAGCACTTCATTCAGGCTTTTAAAATGATTCTGAAAGGCATGAGGTTTAACATCCACAGGTCTGATGTCATGCTTTAACCTCCAGAAGACTACTAGGAAGGGCAGCAGCTGGGTGACATTTCCCGCATTGTTCCAGCAGCATGTCTCTTAGTCTGCCTGGAAAACGAACTGTTTGGGGTGAGAGGAAGAGGTCGTCTGTACCCTCACACCATCAGCCCTTGACCTTTCTGCTGATGATATCCACAAGATGTCCTTTCTGACAGCTGCAGCAACAGAGCTATTTTGTGATAGGGACACATGTCCAGGCTGAAATCATCAACTCATTTCATCTAAACTGCAGAGCAGCCAGCAGAAACTTAGCACCTTTTGGCTGCTCCAACAACTGCTCTGGTTTTGAACTAGTGGCCTTTTGGTGACAGGCTCTGATATCCTATTACCAATTCCCAAGCCACCCAGCTCCTCTGAACACATGCGCACTCAAAAAACAATTACATATAAATGTAAATGACTCCGAAGTGCCAAGTGATAGAGATGTGACCTTCACCTGGGTCGGGTGGCTTGTGAGACACAGCATGAACTGGAGGTAAGCTGACACCTACAGTTTTGTTGTCTTGGCACTGTTTCAGAAACAGACTCTAGCCCCACGCCCTTGCTGCCCTTTGCTTCCCTTCACCTGCACCCTCCTCACGGACAATAAAAATGAGATGCAATACATCACTTTTTTGATGGCTCTATTTTCAATAGAAATGGGAGATCAGGAACTTGCAATGACTTGTGAGATTTACATTCATCTGCCGTATCAGGCTGTTAAGAAGCTGTAGCTCTGGTCACTTCAAAGCACTTGTTATTTTGAAAAATTGGCCAGAACTTCAGCTGGTGTACATCAGCACAACTCTGTTGCTTCAGTGGAGCTGATTTACTCCAGCTGAGGATATGTCCTCATACATATGACTGTTTCTTAACTTAAAAGTATATATATAATGCTGCTGAGCACAAGACAGGCAGAATTCAGTATGAGAGTAAAGGAGAATTCTTTGTAGGAGGATCTTGTTCCTGTATAAAGACATTTATAGTAAATGATTAGGAAATTATGTGTCCCTACATTTTTTAAGCAGGCCACGTTTGGATGTAATTGTGTTACTTTGAATATTATTACTTCCATTTACAAAGTGAAATTCCAGCCCTGGTCTTTGAAAATTCGTCCCTTCGTACTTAGTAAATCATAATTATACTCTCACAATGGTTACCAGTGGACCCTGAGGGTCAATGGACTGCTTCTGAGAGAATCACAGAAAGTAACTAAGAAAATCAAACCTATTGTTAATAATGCTGAATTTGTCATGCAAGGATTTGCAGCACCACTGAAAAATGTTTTGGAGATTGTAATTTGTTAAAGGCTGGAAAGCATTTTCATGAGGTTTTATTTCTTGCCACCTTTCTCATTGTTTTTATTCATGTTCTGTTCCCATTTAATATTCAGTCTCTTTCTGACAGTGTGTTTATGTTTTCTTTCCTCTCATAAGACATAATCTTTAAAATGTGTCTGCCTGACCTGCCTGCTGCCTCTAAGGCATCAGTGAATGTTAAGATATTATCCCTGTCCTCAGAGCTTTAGAAGTGGTCATCTGTGGTGGCACCTGAAGAAGTGTTTTAGGACAGAGTCATCTGTCAAGATGTGATATTCCCATCCTAACCAATCAAGTGCTTTGTAAGTTACTTGGACTTTTTGGTTATTTGCCTTTCTTTGGTTCCTACCATAAAAGATCATACTTCAGTCTTTCAGCTGAATATGTACCTTACATAACAGTGGTGATCCTGGTGAAATCCCTATCAGAAAGCCACTGCAAAGCACTGAACAACATTTATAGTAAAAATATCATTTCTTCATCAAACAACACAGAGTGTAGACAAAGTGCCTTTAATATCTCCCTGACACAATGCTGACCTGGATAAAGGAAACTCTCTGTCCCTGAGCCCTTTCTTTGTGCTGTGTTCAAAATCTACTGTGAGCAAAGCATGCAGCTCTCTGAAGGGGTTTGCTCACTTGCTTTTTCAGCCTTTTCTTCTCCCTGGATTCTTATGGCTTACTGGGACAGAGGGAATGCATTTCCTTCAGGCACCTCATCAAACAAGGACTTCAAAAAAAAAAAAAAGCTCACTTTTTGCTGGCTATTTTGAAATTGGAGTGAATTTAAAATTTCCAGGACAGATTATTACACAGGCTGACATACACACTATTGAATCAAAAATCCATATAATGAATACCAGGATGACTAATGATGAGAATTAAATGAACATATCATTAAGAGAATTGTAACTTATTCTTACATGGATTGTAAGGGTGAAACTTTGCTGCTAGGTTCTCTTCAGTCTAGAGCAAGAGTTTGTGCGAGGTTTAGGTAGAAGGCAAAGACAAAACAATACACCTGAGGTTATATCCACAGCTTCTGTGAGCTAAATGCATTTATTTGCCAGATAGTAACCTTACAAGGGGCATGAAAGGGCTCCACAAGTAAGTGTCAGCAATAGCTGATCAGAGTGACTTCTTTAAAATTATTTATCTACCAAGACATAAGAATAGGTAAAAGATGTCTATTTTCAGCAGGAAAATAGCAACATGTTAATTAGGAGTAGTATCTCACACAACCTTTTATTTCCCTATAAGAAAGAGGATACTTTTTCTTTTCCATTCTCTCTCTCCTGCTATCAAAATGGAAAAAAGGACATAAAGGAGGAAGAAGGGAAGAACATGAAAAGAACATAATGTGGAAAGACAAAAATAGTAATATCCAAAAATAAATGTACTTGTTTTCACTGTAAGAGGAAAGAATTTTGAAGGAAATTAAAATATTCTTAATGTTTTTATCCAGAAATAATTTTGTGATAGAAAACTATCTCCCTTACTTTTGGTGTTTATAAACAAGGGCTCATCAAAACCACATAATTAAAAATGCTTTTGAAAAAAATGGAGACTTGCAACTTAGATGCGAAATAGAAATGGAAGAAATCTCTCTAAACATATTTAACTATCCACCTAGAATCCTGTAAGATTCTTAAGACTGTAACAGAACACTCTGTTACAATACCATATAAAATCATTCCCAGTTTTCTTCTCAATAACGTGTGTTTGTATTCTCCATTCAGGGCTGTTCAGAACAGTCACGCAGTTGCATAGCAAGCTTGACTGAGGAATTTATCTGGCTTAAAAGTAAGCCAGGAAAATAAGAGATTTCCAGATTTCTCACCAAACTATTGGGTGGCCACCAGTGTGAGTCCTGGCACACAAGAACAACCAAATATTGTGTCTGGAAACACCTTGGCTTTGCATGTAGGTCTTGTCCCATATTTCATTAGAGGTCTTTGGGATGCTGACTTTCCCTAGGGAAATTTTGGAAATGAGGTTTTCTGTACTGTACACCATGTGAGCTGACATGAGGCCGACACAAGACTTTTATATATGAAACAGGAAATGTAGTTTGTTAAGCCAGAGCTCTGCTTCTGCCTTGGCTTTGAATGTCTTGACTTCACTGGAGCTACCTTTCATTCACATAACAGCAGGCAGGGAGATACTTAATGTTGAGCCTCATAACGCTTTAACAAAGGAAAAATTAAAAAATGCATCAGACTTCAAATTCTGTAACGTCTGAATTGTTTGTTTCCAGGTGTCTAAATATATCATATGATCAAAAATATCACCACAACACCTACCTTCCAGGTACATATTATCAGTTCTGTTTCCTTTGAATAGGCTGAGAAACTGAAGCACTGAAAAATTAAACCCAGAGCCAGAGAGGAAATTTGTGCCACAGCTTGGACTAGAGCTCAGATCTTCTTCAGGAGTATTTAATGAAATAAGCTATGCAAATAATAAGTGTTGGTATAAGTAGCCTGGCAGGATCTTCCTAGTGAGGACTGGGTGGACAGAAATGTTTGATCTTTTTTTGACTGGCATGGGAAAACAAGGCAGGCACCATGCAGTAAATGCCCCTTGATCTGGTTTTTAACCATCTTGCACTGCTGTATGCTATTTGCCCAGGCTGGGCTGAATGCCTAAACAACTTTTCCCCAGAACATGCAGAAGAGTTTTTTTGTGTACTTGAATTTGCTTTCAGATAATTTTTCACCATGTCCATCTGGATCTTTTTTTAATGTATTCCTTCAGTACCATTAGTGAGGCAGTGCAATGCCATTTTTCTAAGGTCCTGAATGTTTACTTCTCCAGGTAGGGTGATTATGGGCATGATGGAATGATGTCTTTAGTCAAGTGTAGATCTTATCTCCCAATGTAACAAGGTAGCCTAATGAAATGAGTTTTATTCAAAGATCTTGTCTCATAACGCTTCAGGAAAACATGATAAATTGAATGATTCTTTTAGCAAATGCATCACACAAAGCACTGGCATATTGCTTATGAAGTTTAATTTTGTAATAGTTCATGGGGTATAATATACCTGTAGCTATTTCAGTGGAATGAATTTTACAGGCTCATTACAAAAGCAGAACTGTTGTCCCAAAATATTGCTTTTCTTGTTGAAGTGTTGTTCAGATTCAGGGCAATTTGCATGTATAACCTCCAAGGAATTGCTGCATCTCACTTTTATTTTTTTTTTTCTTTTATTGTTCTATTATTATGAACTATGGTGAAACTCTTTTATTTAAATAATGAGAGACTAGTTGTTATTAGCAGCGGTTTCACTGACTGAATGTGGCATGCCAAATTTAAATCCAGAAATAGATATTTTTTTAAACTAAGAAAAGTTTGGTTATTTGCCAATTTAAATAATGTAAAAGTAGACAAAAGTAAAAATATTGTGATTTGGACATAATTTTGTTCTCTCGGATTTCAGATCAGTGGTGTTTTTACCATTTCTTAAGATATGCATCACCTTTAATGGGAAAATGACTGACCCAATTTACTTATGAAAATGAGAAATTACTTTCTGGATACCGCAATGTTTCCAATAGTAATTCTGCATTCCCATTACTGTAGAATTGTGCTTAGTGTATGGAAACTTGGGAGAGCCTTGAATGTACATTGCCTTGTACATTTGTACCTTCCTGGTGGCTTGGGAGAAAAGCACTTATCACTCCCCTGCATGCAGGACCTTCATCCACCCAGGTTTTCCAAGTGCATTGCCAGGAGTGGTGGGGTGAACACAGTGTCCCATCTCTTCCTTGCATGAGAACTCCTCTCCTACTTCAGCAGAGCTGCCACGTTTGCGCTTTTGTCAGCTGGAAAAAATGTAAATATTGACTGTATAATTTGTTTTAGTGGAAAAGGGTGTGGGGGTTGACCTAGCAGTCCGTGTAGGTATAATCTAAGTGACTTCAGTTTTTTGCAGAGCATGCACTCATGTCTCCTGGTGTCCCAAGACTGACACTATACCCCTTCACCCTCTATCCTTTCTTAAATAGGAGAGAGTACTTTCAAGGGCATGGAGTTGCCATGCAGTGGTGGTTCCCAAAGAGCACCAAACTCACCCTCCAGTGGGTGTTGTGCTTATAACCAGAATTTATAACTACCACATCATCAGCCTGAAAGCAGTGTGAGAGCAAGAGGTGATACAAATCCAGATCTTGGACCTGTTGAAGTACAAGAAGCATAGGTTCCTAGATTAAGGATCTCAAAGCACTCCCAGGTAGAGCTCTTTTGACATAGATTATCAAACCTCTGGAGCCACCACAACTGATGGGCCTCCTTACTTTTCTCTAGCTTTTTCTCAGATCCATTAATTTCTTCTTGCCTTTTTCTTTCCTATAATATCCCTAGAATTAGAATACTGAAAAGTAACAAGGAAAAAAGTAACAAGGTTTGTGGAAGCAGGATCAAAGAGCAGAGCTGGAGTCCATTCCAATTGATGTGAATTTTTCAAAAGGTTAGAATACCACAGGCTCTTTTAATTCTCTCATTCTACATTGTGTTACAGCAATCTTTAGAGGAGCCTAATGAAACTGGAGCCTCACTTTGTAAGCCACCAACTACCAAATACTGTCCAGATCCTCAGCTTCATTGGATTCATTGGACTCATGCCAAGCCTGAAAACAAGGCTCTGAACCCATCTCTTCTGCAAACATCTTACTGGATAGGAAACACCTGGGCTCAGGAAGCTCAGCTTTGGAGCCTTTACATTCTAGCATAGCAGCAAAGCTCATTACTGCTAACATTAGTGCTGTGGCAGGGGAGTTGATTGATTTGCCCTAAGTCATGCAGGAGGCTGTGGCAGGATTGGTCTCCTGAGACCCAGGCTCAGACTCTCAGTCCTTTTCTGTCTGTCTGAGGAAATGCTGTCTGAGCATTGTGCCACTCAGGGAAGCAGTTTCCATGTTTTGGTGGTGGGTGGGAGAAGACCATGGGCACAGTAACTAGGAAAAGCAAATGTGGCACCTTTGCTGGAGTCTGAATGCAAACTTAAAATATTTTGGGTTCTGAGGGGTAACAGGCTGGAAGGCAGTGAGCTGTAATATTTCAGTTCATATTATTTGACCTAGTTGTAATGAAATGCTCCTTTTATTGATTAACATAAACCTCTAATTTTTTACTCCTGAGTGAATAAAATGAACTTTCAGTAACTTATCTTTGAACACTGAAAACTGTCAAATATATATTTAAATTAATATTTTTATAAAAATCTGGTTTTATATAAATATTCAGTTTGAAAACCTGGACTCTCAAGACTGTTGATTCTCTTTATTCATTTCAAAGTGCTGTAAGATGTTTCAGGGGCTGAATCTTGTACAGTTTGGAGTCTACTTCTCTAGATCTTTCCAATGATTATTGGTTAGTATGTCCATGACATTTAGCTTGCAAGTCTTTATAAATAAAACTTTTAGGAGCACTGAACATGTCAGAATCTACCATGGTATAAAAGAGTTAAAAATCTGTATGGAATTGAGTTTGAAATCTATATAATGTGTACTGTATTGCACATATATACCACAGTCAGTATCTTTAATCACATTTGGTGTTTCTGTCTGTCTGCATATACTTCACAATTTTTTCTTCTGTAGCTTCAATTAGTGTTTAATGAACTTAGCGAGAGTTAATTATTAAAAAGTGACTTCAGGGGTCAAGCCTGTTTTACATAGATCCACAAAGACACAGCTTGAATGTGGTTTTGCCACTATGAAAATTGTAGTGAAAAGATCATTATTTTTTTTAATCAAGGAATAAAAAGCTGACCAGTCTAAGTATCCTTTCCACAAGACATTCTCCAGCATTATTGCTGTACACATTTATAAAGAAGCAATCTGCCCTCTGTTCAGGTATTCCACTCTTACAAATGTAACAGCAAGCATCCATTTAAGCCTGACAGCATCATTCAGTTCTTTTTATGTTCCTCCTCCTTGCTGATTTAAAAATGTTATGAAATTGAAGTAGACTGCCATAAGTACAGTGACAATATGTTATTTTCCCATTAAGTACTATGGGATGTGGTGTTACATGCCTTGCTTCTATGCTTGTGATAATTAAACATTGAGGAGGGGTGCTGAATGTAATTCTTTTTAATGACATCAGAATCACAGTGTTAATGCAGAGTCAACATGCCTACAACATTTTAGATTTAAATTTGTAATTTTTTACAAGCAACATTTGTGTTTTGATGAATGTCTTGCGCTGTCCTTTTAACATCTGAGCTGAATCCCAGGCTGGTGTGTGATAGACCTATATTGCTCTTCCATTAGACCTTGTTAATATCTGAGCCATCAGACTTTGTGCTGGCTTCTCCTGGCCAAATGGGGAGCAGTGAGCTGTCCCTTACCCTGCCTGTGGTAAGGGCAGAGAGGCAGCAGGAAGCTCTTGTACACCTCAGACCCTCTGGTGCCCTACAAGTGCTGGTGCATGCAGGGTCAAGGGCAGCCTTGTCAGGCTGACCCACGACCCAGTTGTGCTTTTGAGTCACCATTCTGGTTGGCTATTCCAGGGCAAGGACAGATTTGGCTTATATGTTGCTTTTCTGTGCAGCAGCATGCCTCAAATCATAGCCAGCTTTCACTAGCCAACACTGTTAGGCTGATTAATGTTGCATGGCTGGTAATACTGCTGAAGATATTCAGATTTACCCTACTGATCCCTAATACTCTGTTCTCAATAATATTGGGAGCGTATTGCATGTTTATATTTGACAGAGGAGTCCAGAGACAGTGAACTCTGTGCCTGACATTCAGAGAGGTCAAGCTCTCATTAATCTTGTGCTGTCTTCAAGGATCACTGCTGAAGGCTGCTTGGAAGATTCAGAACTGCCACTGCAGTGGCTGATGAAGACAGAAGTCGATCTCCTTTGCACGTAGGCAGTTGGTGGTGCTCAGAAGGAAGATTCAAAAATCTGACCTTTAGGATTTCCTGCTCTCCTCATGCTACAGGCACGCAGGATGAATTTCACCTGAAGTGCCAAGGCAATTGAGAAAAAAATTACAGAGTGCATGTGGTGTTTGTTACCATGCTGTTCATCTGAGCCTGCACAGCAGATCTGAGGAGGGATGGGGCATGTTTTGTAATGATGGAGACTTGTTAATTTGAGATAAATTATTAAGTGCTGACAATAAATGAGCATAGATATGCAAACAAATAAGCAATGACAAAGAAAGGCAGGAGAACAGGGTAAGAAAAATGGCAAGGTTTCCTGTGGATTGGACGAAGATATTTCTCTGGGATTATTTTGACTGGCATCAACTCTTCCTTTTATTTGGGAGCAATTTCTTTCAAAGCAATAAATATTTGAAAACTTCATATTTATTAAGTGTTAATTTTACCCCTAGGCCTTCTAAGCAAAAAGTTCAAAACACAACCCTGGAAATACACACAGGCTCCATCTGTTCATCTCCTGCTGCATGCTTTGAAAAGTGTCACCCAAAACCTTCATTATTTTTAGTGGTGCTATTTTCTTCAGGTTTTGGATCCTTGCTTTGTCCTTCAGTATCTGCACCCAGCTTTCTGCAAGTGAGCTCTTCAGCAGCTGGTATGATGCCTGGTCACTCACTACAACTCCAGGCCATCACATGAAGGTGGCTAATTTCCATTTCTAATTATGGCCTATGGGCAGGGATCTCTATTCAGGACTTTGGCCTGCTTCAATCCAGAGAGAATTTCCCACTGCTCTTACAAGAAAATTACATACAAAGAAACATAGTAACACCTTCTTGCATGAACCAAATAAAGGGAAACCACAAATATTTAGGCACTTGTTTTGGGATTTAGTGCATGCTCACAATTTAGATTTATTCTCTGTGTTGCCGTCCTGTCTGTCTCCTAACACTTCTCAGCGCTTCCTTTCTTCAGCAGTTTCCCAAACCTTCCCTGTCTCACAGGCTGAGACGATCAGAATTTGAATAATCAGTGTTGACACTCTTGAGTGCCATCATTAGGGGTGAGGCTTAATCCCTTGGGAGAAACAGAGCCCTGGCAACTCACATCTTGCAGAGCATTATCTTTAGTTGTCTGCATGTTCAGCACCAAAGGGCTTACAATTTACTCAGTTTTTGAAGTTCTTTTTCATAATTTCGTGGCTCATTTAAGGAGAACAACTGTTCAGGTTCTGCAGAACACCTATCATGCAAACACTAGCTAGTCAGACCCCATGAATAAGATACAAGCAGGACCTGCTTTGAAAGGTTTTCAATTTTTCCTTTTTTTTTTTTTTCCTCTTGGGAGTTAGGTTCCTGATTGTAGTAAGTGGAAGCACTGTATGCCTGGTATTTCAATGTTTCTGTACAGCTGGCTATTTATTTATATGAAATATGGATTTAAATGCAACACTTAAGGCTTTAGATCTCACATACGCATTTTGTTCTTGCTGGGAGGATGCAAGAATTCCTCCTTCTGTGTTCTACAGAAAAGTACATGTGATTGAGTTTTGGGTGATAGCTCTTTCCCAGTTTTAAAGAAGGCATCATTGAGGTGTAATTTCACTGCTACCCCTGAACTTCCTAAACATTATGAAAATTACTCAAGGAACCTTCGTCTGCTGAGAGACCTGACCTGTTTGCCCTGTGTTTCATGCTAGGTAAAATAAACGCTTGTCTTAGAGGAAAAAAAGGCTTATTAGTACTCACTGCAAAGTCAGGGTATGAATTAAACTACAAGTAAAACCTGTAAAGAAGAAACCTTCATGGGATAAAGTAAAAGGTAATGGTAACACCTCAGAGAGAATATAATCCTAGGTGGACATAAAGGGAAGCTGCTTTTGAGGAAATACTTGAACAGGCAAAGCATCATTCTAGAAGGTGAAATTGATCTCATTAACTAGCAAATAAAAGAGGCTCTGTAAAGAATGTTCATTTGAAAGAAAGCTGAAGATTTCTCATTTTACAGCCACACTCAACTGTATTGGTAAGCTGATGCTGATCAGGACGTTGACCATCATGAACAGCTATTGTTTGATAACACTGTCTTTTCCTGTAATGATCATGCAAGCTCTGGTCCTAGGACTTCTGAGTATAAATTGCTGCAGCCAGACCATTGTGAATTTGTTGTTTCTCCAAGTGCAGCTTTGTTCTCCTCTGTTGCCCCATGTTCTGTCTTGGGAGATGCGCTAATCCAGGCAGAACACACCATGTGACACAGAGGTTTTCAGCCCTTCTTAATAAGAGTGTGCTAGGTCACTGTCCTTGGCTTTCCTGTTCAGGCAGTGTTGGGTCAGGATATCTGTAACCTTAAACTGGGATACCCAGTTTGCTCCTGGGAAGTCTGGACCTTCCTCACAGACTAGGGTGAAATACTTCCCTTGCAACATCTTCCATATGATGAAAACTTATAAAACATGGAGCAAGTGGAAGAAAGCTGAGTCTTACCAAAATGTCTGTCATAAGTCTACAGAAACCACAGGGTTTCAAAGGGATCATTCATTTTTGGGTGCTTTGCCCCAGCAGTAGCCATTCCTGAGGACCACAGAATCTGTCCTGTGTCTGACTCCTTTCCCTTCTGGGTGCTCCCCTGCCTTAGAGCTAGAAGAGCCTTAAAGGGTTACATTTAAGATTTACAACCCTTTAAGAGTCAGTTGCCTCTCATAGAGACCCTTCTCCTCCCCTTAAATGGAATGGGCATCTTATTACGATTTTTCCTGACTAGTTATAATGGATTTGCACTTAGGAATCTAAGTTCCTTTAACAGCTTTTTTAAATTCCAGACATAGGGGTTTGGGTGGAAAAGGTTGGGAAAAGAACAAGAAGTCTTTTAATTAAGTGTGTATATTCCGCTTTATACCCTGAGCTGGTCGTAAACCTGGGAACAGGACCCAACTGTTCAGATTCGAGCTCCAATTATTCAGTCGTACAGAATGCTCCTTTTGCCATTAGAAATATTAATAACAATGATTTATCATAATTTCACCTTCAAAGGGAACAGTGAAAAAAGACAGGTGAAAACATATTAATGCAAGGAAAAATCGCTGACTCCATATTTGACTTAAAGGTTAGTAAATGCGAAGCAATTTTTCTTTTCTAAGAGAATATGTCATTTTAACAACATAATTTTAGTGGCATATAATTTTTCTTTGTATTAGCCTTTCCTTTTGTCTCATCTGCTGTTAGACATAAGAAGCCTGCTCTCAGTACTCAGCCCTCAGTGCTAGGCATCTTATATCCAAGAATCTGACTTGTTTCCCCTCTTTCAATTTATACCTCTATGCTATATGGTAACATATTGAGATATCAGTCAAGCTATTAGGCTGGCTGTAACTATTTTTAATAAAATACAACAAAATGATAGAAAAAAATATTTGAAAAATGAGGATTTGACCTCTTTACATGTGTTATAGATTCTGAACATGATGTGCAAATGGTAAATTCTGAAAAGTTATCTTCCGTATAATGTCATTTCTGCAGAACTCTCTTGCCTCAGGGTTGTGAATTATTGTGCTGTGAACATTATAGGAGAGATTATTTACAATAAATCGTGTAAAACCCCAAATGTTTTGCAATCAGAATATGTCAAATGCTGAGGAATGAGGAACCAGCTTTGGTTTATAACTTCTTTCAAGCGTGAGCCAAAAACTGTACAGTACTGTTCCTAATGGAAAAGCATCCAGACCAATCTCTATAAATACTTATCACAGTCCCATAAACTAACCTATTAGAAGCACTTGACATTTTCATTTATACCTGTAAAACTGTTGAAAAAAAAAGTTATATAGGCTGAGCTCTCTAATGCTTTCTCAACATTTTTTTACGCACAAAATAACATAATACAAAGAGTTATTCATACAATCTTTTGGCTGACCGTCTGTTATCTAAAATATGATTTATCTGAATAATATGAGTTATGCTTCCTCCAGTTTCCAATTTATAGTGTTAGAATCATTCTTTTTTATTTCTCCAGTGCAACTGGTATGCTGTAAAAATATACTGGAATATTCTCAGGTAATAATGTAATAGGAGCCTTAACAGTAGTTGTGAAATTAATGTAGGAACTTACATTTGTAAAATGTTAAAGTTTTTTTTACCACGAGCTCAGGAAATTATTTCTGACACATCACTCTTCTGCAATATGAAATATATTTATATATTTATGCTATGTATCAACCTAGAACTTAAAAAGAGAAGCAGAAAACACTCTGCTGGAAAGGATGTGGGCAGGTAGGTCAGCCCACAGATTCTCTTGGACTGACCCAACTTGGATATTTTGGTGGCAGATACAGAAAACTTATAGAAAACTTTTGTGAGAGCTGTTGAGAGAGGTTCAGTATGCCCAGGACTTGTAACAAGACCCACAAGTCTACTAAAAAACCCCAGAAATGGCAAGACAGAATATTAGCATTAACAGTAGGGAATATATACCAACATTTTGAACTGTACAATTATGACAAAATACAAGATGTATGAGGTGTGTAATGGGTCACAGGACAGATTATTTCACCCTTAAAACCACTGGAGAAATGTTGGACTTGAGCCCAGTGAGTAAATAAGATAAAAATAATACAGAACCTAATGCTAAAACTACATGAGAAAGTTTTGTGCACTGTTGCTGCCATATCCTACATTAGCACAACCTTGTGTCTCTCCTGCTTTACAAATAATTTACAACCCATTTCACTGACTGTGAGTGTGGAGATGCTTAAAGCACAACTGTAAGGGCAATGAGCTGAACAGTTCTTGCACTTGTCTAGCAAAGACCAAAACACTCAGAATAACTCTCTGCTCCTCACTTCAAAGAAGTCTTTTTGAAAGGGAAGAAAGAATGCAAGGTACCCCAGGAAATCTATTTTTTATCAATCACCTGCATCTATCAGCCATGTAGATATAGTGTTTTGGTGGAAAGAACAAAGTCTTGCAAACTAGTATTGATTATAAAGCCACATGTCTGCAGCTCCACTTTGTTTCCAGATAATCTCCAGCATGGTTGATTGTAGCCTGGCTCACTGCAGTTGCTTTCTGAAAAGCCTGCTGCTTACATACTACCAAGAAAGTGAAACAATTTTCTTGGAACCCAAGCAGTTGTCTTGGAAAACCACTGTACGTGTTGTTATCCTACAGTATTTTGTAGAGGTTATATTATAAAAGAAATTATGTGAAAACAAATGTACAAATGTTATTTCAATTCTACATGCCCACTCTGACATTTAGCGGTTAAGACTGACTGCTAAATCCCCCACTTCCCTAAAATATCAGGTAAAATACCAATATGTAAAAGTAAGACTTGTGATATCCATGTAGGGAAACTAGTACTATTAATTTTTCAGGAATTGTGATGAAAAATGTAGTTTGTAAAATCTGTAGTAGTATATTTCAATTTGACCTGAATAGCATAGCAGTATATTTCCAGTCAGCTCATAGAACACACTCTTGCTAATAATATTTTACTATCCATTTACTATTTTATTTTTATGTTATTTGGGAACTCCTCCACCAGCGTTTATCAAAAAGCTGTTGAAATGCATTGACCAGAGAGCAGATTATTTTTGCCTTACACAAAAATTGGTATTCATTGACAAGAAAATCAAGTAGTTAGGTGTAATTCTCTGGTATTTCAAGCAGAAATTTGGGTAGAAAGAAAGTCTAAGTTATCACACAGAAAAATAATCCTAAGTGCATAGGACACCAGCACAAAGAATGGCAAATTACAGGTTGCCAGGAACAAAACAGTGCTCCATAAAATGCATAGCACATTCCATTACAGGTAAGATAGATTAGCAGAAGACATATTCCTTATTTTATAGTTGCTTGCCAGGTAAGATATTTCTCTCTTTCTGTTGATGACTGCCCTTTGAATTGTTTGGAAAATGTCGATTTTGGCTGCTGCATGGTGCAGGCAGCAGTACCAAACTTCCCCTGTCAGAGATCTCTAAAAGCTGCAGCATTTGCTCTGGTGTACATTTTTCCTGAAGGAGGGAATGGTATTGCCAGGGTTATCACCAAAGGTAAGGGATACACGGATGCCATTCATCAGCACTTGTGTGAAACCAACAGAGATTTTCTGTGCTTTCTCACGAAAAGTTTCATGGTTTGGTTCTAGATTTGGTAACCACACCTACTTGTAAACTACTTAACCTCTGGTGACTGCTGGGAGTGTCCTCACCACAAGCACCCTCTGTGATAAGTGAAAGTTACAGGGCTTCAAAGGGAATCCAAGTCCTTTCCTCTGCTAGGGCTACTCTCTAAAATGTTTTAATCTCTTAAATATTTTTTGCAAGTTGAGAAAGGACAGACTTGTGGTGTCAGAGTCATGTACCCCTTTCCTCCCCTCAATATTCTGTGTTCTCTTATTAAAAGGAAATAAAATGGCTTGGAAATGTATTCCAGACACAAGATTTTTTCCTTAATATATATTTCTGATGCAGCCACATGCTGGGTTCTTTACATTAAACACATTTGGTGATTCAAGTTTACTTTTGAAAACAGCCTGCTTTGTTTTCTGGTCTTAGTTGTTTTGTTTTAGAATTTTTTTTTCCTTTTTTAAAACCATGAGTTTATTTTTTGTACTTCTTGTCCTTTTAAAGAATGCAGGCCTCTTCTTCCATCTCCTCTTGTTTATTTAGTGTTTCATGGAAACGCACTGATCTTCACAGTCAGAAGCCCATTGTCAGCCTCTGCGGGTTGCCTCTGGCATGTTGACTTTTAAAATGATGATTTCCATCCATTAAGAGGTAACTTAGTTTTGGTTTGGATTGATCTCATTCAGCTTTAACTGTCTAAAGTTCAAGTATCTATGCCAAGCTAACTATGGGCTCCTTCTAAACTTGATGGAGGAAAAGGGATCTCCAGAGGTTACTCTCCTCAGCTTTATCACCCTGTGTGACTCTCTCTGTTGGCAGAGTGCATGGATGATGAGCTTTGGCTCTGAGTGGACCTTCCCTGCCCACGTGTTTTATAGTTCCAAGCTGACCTCCACAAGGAAAGAGTGAGAAGCCTGTTTTGACATAATGTCCCCAACACACAAACTGCACTGTATGGTTGGTGCTTGGCCTAAGCTCTGTTTGTTTCAGCTCAGCTTAAATCTCTCTCCTTGCTGCCATTTACTAAACTTAGAATTTCAACATTTTTTTGGTATAGAAATGTTCACATGTACCTTTGCTCCTGGTAAAAGGAAAGAGTGATAAAAAATGGATTGTGTTGAGCCGATGCAACTCCAAATACCAACAGCTTTAATCATTCCTCTGATTCTCCTTTATGCATCTAATTTTCCTGTAAAAGGCTGCTCAGGGCCATAGGTTTTTTATTGGCTAAAGGCTAAATTCTTCTAATGCTGTTTTTCATTCTTAAGACCAGAAATACAGTAACTTCTTCTGCAGTTTCACTCTTCTTGATTCCCTTCGTACTATTAGAAATTCTCTCTTGGGATCAGCAAAATAATATGTGAAGAATATCAGTGACATGGAAGCTTGCTTCAGAGTTTTTAGATATCTGAGTTGAACTCTACAAGTGAGGTACTAAATCTGCCTTGAGATTATCAATACAAGAACAAGTGAGAGTGTAGGCTTTACAAATACTCCTTTTGTTCTAGGATAGGAGGAGAAACTGAATCAAATATTGAAGTTGTTGTCACACAGCTGGCTTTGCTGGGCTCATAGTTGCCAGCAGAGTAAGGCTACGTATGTCTTATTTAAAATACTTTTATGTCACAAGGTGTGCAGATTACAGAGGAAGGCACAATAGGAGGTACAAAGGACAGCTCATTTTTGCATATGACCATCCTGAGTGATGATGGAAATAGTTATGCTATTAGACTCTTTGTCTGGAGTATATATAATAATGATTTAACAATCACAATTAATGACAGTACAGTAACATTGCATATTCCAGTCAAAGAAATCAAACCTCTGATGTTTATTATGTACTCTGTAATATCTTTTGCATGATTGGTGTTTCATCAATGGGTTAGTAAAGCTTCAGTTTTATAATTATGTCCCATTATTGAGGTCCACAAGGAGCCCAGTTGTTTTCAGGAAGGAAAGCCAAAGTTCAGTAACATTTTTGCAAGGAGCTAGGTATTGTCCTTCTCTTAAGGCTGACTTAGTAAATCTGAAAGTTTTTCAAGAACTGGCTGAGATTTGTACCTGTAAAAATCTGTAGTTTTTTTAATTTTTTGTTTTTAACAGTAAAAATCCATGCAGAGAACAATGTTTAACCTTCAAAACTATAAAGCTTAGGTTATAGGGCCACTAGTAATTTTTTTGGCAAAGGTAAAGTACTGCATGTTTTTCATACTCTGTTGCAGGAGGATTTGCATAAATGGAAATGCCTAATAATGCCTTTTGTCTTCTAAGCTCTCTGTTTTAAAAATTTTCAGTCTGTTTTCAAAATAAAAATGCAAACAACCCTTTGGTGTAGTTTGTACATAAAGGAATATGCTGGGTTTTTTCATATTTGTTTCTTCAATTAGCTAGACTTGCCCAATACGTTTTAGTGTTTTGTTGCTAATAACTAATGAAGAACAGGTAACAAAAGCCACAGCAGCATCTTGTACTCATTAAGAACTGGATCAAGCTAACTTAGCTAATGCACATAGCATGAGGCACGCTGTCATATATAGAAAGCAAGAAGTGTCTGGGGCAGCATATACTATTAATTAGAGCTGAAGCTGGACTTCTGTTGTGGCAATCATGACTTTCATGTTCTATTACTTTCATGTTCTAAGAATACTGTGCCTGACTTGATGTTTTATGATTTCTGTATGTGAGCGGGTGGACATTAGACACATTTTGTGAGCGGCTAGGCAATAGACACACGAGTGGCTGCAAGCTTGAGTTCCCCTCACTAAAGGAATGGAGATGTTCAGCAAGGACATGGGGACATAAAGAGTGACATAAAGCTCTTCCACTTGAGAGTGAGTGTCCATGGAGGGCAGCAGTCCATTATGGGAACTTCAACTCCGTAGGATGAAGCTGGAACAGCTTCCATACCCCAGGTATCCAAACATTTCTGGATATTTTGTAGCATCTTTGTTTTGTATTTCTAAGGACTGTTGGTGCCCCTGTTGTAGGAACAGCATCCCATGCCCATCCTCATATCTGGATTTGGCTGGTTTGGTAATTCACCCCATTTAGGAATTTCTGCCAGCTCCTGGTGTTCACTGCAGAAGTTCTCTTCAGCCATTTTGCACTTGCACTGTTTGAAAGTGGGTGGAGTGCAGTAAGAAGATTGACCTGGTTTAGGGAACTAATTAACTAATTAACTAATAGTAAAAGGGTTAGAAGGTGCTCTTCTGACAGGAGCTCTGTCAGAGATCAGTAGGTTAATAGGATGCAATCAAAGGTCTTCTTTGAATCATGCTTGAACAGCTAAAACACTTACGTGGGTTCTTCAAGCCAAATAATTGTATTTTGTGCTGCAGCAGAGGGGGAACACAAACATAGATAAATAGTGCCTTTTACATGGGGGCCAGTTACAAGCAGCTGAAAGGCAGTAAATTCCTAAACTGTTGGAGCACGATCCTGGTGATATTGATTTGGTTTTGAGGTAATTTCAAGTAAAGGTAATCACAAATAAAACTTCCTGCTCAGACTGCTTGCATCCTTTTTGTTGTCACAGAACAGATGCTGTAAAATTAATTTGTCATATTGCTATAAAATCACATTACTGATCTAAGGAATTTAAATATTTTTATTCTTGTAATTTGAACTATTATTTTATGGAGGTGCTGATTGGATATTTCTCCATGTAGCTCATTTTCTTTTTAGGCGTGTGCAGACTCTTCTGTCCCAATGCCGTGAAGTCATTTATGAATCATCTGCTTTGCAAATCCATCAAGAGAGGCATGGTTCAATGACATCATCCTTATGTCATCAGTGGGAGCAGAGGACATTTAGAACTGCATGAAATGACAATGCTAGTGTTAGGCTTGAAATTTTCTGTATTAGCAAAATCAAGAAATTGAGAGATCGGACAGATTAATAATACCTTCTAAGATCTTTTCTCCTCAAATGAAACTATAAGTCTGAATGGACTTAAAAAACCTCAGGGCTTTAATGGAAATGCTTAATATATATAAACATAAAAAAATACATTAATGAACTTATAATGCTTTGTGAGACTTATCTTTTGGCCAACCTGTAAAGAATTTTTAAATATTATTTTTTCTTGATTCCTTCAAGGTCTCTATTTTAATTCCTGAGATCCTTGTTCAACTGCTTTCTGAAATTTCCAAAATTTTCCAGGGCTATAATCTGCTTTGACTGAAGACAGTCTGAAGAGGGCTGATGTTCCAGGGAACATGTGTTTTGAATTGAAGAACAATGATACAGTTTTGTTTGCACTCATAAATAATGAATCTTTTTCTGACCACAAGTAAAATTGTTTAAATTAGTCTCCTGATTCAGTAATTGATCTGAAGCGTAAGCTGTGTCAGAGCTATCAATATACTGTTGACTACATGCATCTCAGAGAGCTGCAGTAGTGTTTATGAAGGACATTATAAAAAAAATAAAGGGGGTTAGAAATGAGCTTTGTGGATTATCTTCAGTTAATGGCATGGCA
This sequence comes from Notiomystis cincta, assembly GCA_013398075.1. NCBI lineage: Eukaryota > Metazoa > Chordata > Aves > Passeriformes > Notiomystidae > Notiomystis > Notiomystis cincta. The sequence continues at coordinate 545,247 of VZRX01018694.1, forward strand.
AATGTCATTTTATGGACCTAATTTACTGAACATTAATAATGCTACACTTGAAGTAAATCATTTTAATGGCAAGATTTATGTGAATAACACTAGCACTAATTTACCAATGGAATTTACAAAATCCATTTAGCTCTTCTAAAGAGGCACTAAATGGATGTTATGGCTTGGGTTTAGACTGCCACTATCATGGGAGCAGGGCTGGCCTGCTCTTTCTTTCTCCCTTGTGTTTGTTCAGAGTGAAAGCCAGAAGATGAGTTCAGCAATAACACTTCAGTGAGTCAGAGAATAGTGCTGAGTGATCAACCCACTTTTTTCTCTGTGTGTCTTCAGCTAAGGGCAACCGATTAAAGTTATGCCAAAGCAATTCTGGGAAGAGGTGCTTGGAGACTGCACCTCCTGCACAATGTTCTCCCTCTATTAAGACTATACAGTCCTCAGATAGCTAAGCTGATGTGAAATTTTTGTATCCTTTAGGGGTGCAGAATGCTACTGGGAGAGGAAGATGCTGGGGGTGAAGAAACCTCAATGCCCTTGCCCATTTTGCTTATGAAATTATTATCTGCTGGAATTAAATGTAGAGTAAACCACAGTATCTATGGTGTGAAGATGTCCAGGATGACTGGAGGACCTTTCTCTTCCCAAGATACAATCAGGAACTCTCATGGCAACTAGGATTCACTAAGCCAGCAAGACTTTATTTAGCAGGGGAAGCTCTCAAGCAGTGTGTCCTCAAGAGATGGAGCAGTAACACTGCAGAATCTTCTGTCTACATCAAGATGACAGAGTAGGTTCCTGCTTTTTCAGGAACAAATGCAGAAGACAGATTTTTTTAGCCTTGGATTTCAAAATTCATAGTCATTTACTGTAAAAAACTTCTTTGATCTCAAGGCAAAAGGAGTTTAATATAAGTAATTGACAAACCTGTGAACTAATCAATCTGGGAAAAGAAATCAAAAAATGTAATTGAGAAATACAATGTTGTTTCTGTTTTTAAATACATAGAAATTACTTACACACTGCCATGGTAGGGAACCACATAAACAGAAGAAAGAGAGATAGAGAGATTGATAACCAGCCAGCCAATGGAAGAAAAATGAGTAAACACTGTGGTGTTTGCTAATCAGGTATCTAGTATGAATATACAAGCTGATCAAATAATGCATAATTATCAGCTTAAAAATTATTGCATAGAGCATTTGGTTATTCATGGAAAGTTATGGGCTCAGCTGAGTGTGAGATTTTATGCATGTCTGCTGGAACTGGTTGTTTATGATGTGACATTCTTTAATGGTAAAATGAAAAACAGCACAGTTCTGTGCCAGGACATGAGAGGGTCATAGGGGGAATGAATATTTATGAAGCAAAATAAATATGAAGATGGAACTTCCCTCTCCTTTCCCACCCCCTAATACTGATTTTTTTTTACTATACAGTCCATGACATGTAATTTACATTGGCTTATATATACCCTGGGACAGCTTACATCTGTGTTTAGCTCTGATTATGGTATGGTGTTGCAGGTACCCTCTTTGAGAAGTGGGTGTTGTTGAAGGTGTCATTTGTCCTTTATTGCTTAAAGAATATTCATGTACTCCTGAAATGCTGCCATAAGCCAGTTTTGCAGGGCTATATTTCTATTTTAACTATCTATTTTAAGGAAAAGTAGATACCTGTTCCCATGCAAACCTCTTACCACAGGATTTCCCTGTATTCCATATTGTGATCCATAATGTACTTTCTCTCTCAGGGAAAGGCAGGTTTTCTCCTCATTTTGCAAGTGAGGACCAAAGAAAGAGGCAATTAATCTTTTTAGAACCAGACTGTGGTAGGATGAGAAACCAAAGAGAGATGTCTTACATCCATAGCCTGCTCATAAAGTGTCAAGGTGAATTTTGTCTTTTGAATATTCCTTAATATCCACTCTTTGGTACTTCTCTTCCACCTGCCTGCATAGGTGGTACTTAACATCTTCCCTCAGTTTGTCAGGACATAATTTGGGTAGATTTTATGCCATCTGTAATTTTAGACACGTAATTGAAGTGCTTAAGATATCTTAGTGCACTGAGGTTCCCTCCACAGAAAATGGAGAGAAATAAGTACTTCTGGAAAATTCTTCAGCCCTCCCAAGTTTCGACTTAACTGTGAAAGTGACAATCTCCTTTTCACCAGAGGGAGGTCTACACTGAGGATCTCCCAGGGCAGGGACTTGTGTTAGGTGACTGAAGGCGGAATGGATGCATATAAGGGGAGTTTCGTAATAGAGAGACAAAACCTTGATGTCCTGCAGAGCCTCCTGGGATCATGAGACAGCAATTATCAAAGAGAACCGCTCTAAGGAGATGTGGGTAAAGTGAAAGCAGAGGCACTGCTGACACTTATCTTTTCTCATTCACTGAGCAGGTATCGTGCGATTTTGCCAGAAACACCTCTTTCCGAGACGTCTGCTTTTCGGTCCCAGGCACAGACAGTTGCCAGCTTATCAAATAATGAGGTGTTTTTTGTAGTGTGCACAAATGAAGATGAGAAAAGTGCATTCCTTGTAAATACATTCTCAGAGGAAAAAAAAACAACCCAGAGAATTCTGGATGAGACATGACACATGAAAGCACTCAGTCTGACTCATATTACCACTAACTCATCATCACCTTTATCAATAAAATCAAGCTGCTTAAAAACTGTGTTAAAAATATTTTTTTTTCCCAGGGAGGAACAATATTTCAGGTGACAGAGAGGGAACACAGTAGAAAGCAAAGAATTCAATATAGATAAAATATTATGGTTTTGCTCTAGTTTTTTCTTCACTACAGTTTGTTTTCTTCTGAATTTTTTATGGGCTGTGCTCTACAGGGGAAAAGTGGCCCAAACAAAACAAGCTTTAAGAAGCAAAGTGGATTTCAAAGACAACCTGAAATGAAGAGTGAACATTCAAAAAACTGAGAGGAAGCATACCCCTCCTTTGAACTCTGGAGGTTAGTATGAGCTGGCAATACTTTCTTTCAGACCGTTCCTCACAATTAAGTACAGCACTGATGAAAACTCAGAGAGGAGATCAACGACGTGATCTGGAAAGAGATTGAACCCATAATGGAGCAATCAAGAGCAAATGCTTTCTGAACATGGGGCTTTCACAGGGATCAAAAGAATTGCTTCAACAGTCTGTTTATTTACTAGCGAAGGTACTTGTATTTATTACCCTACTGAGAACAAAGAAACCAGTGCTGGTACCTGGTTGTTTTATTTCCACAACTCCACTATCACCATCAATAGCTGAGACAAGTTTCTCAACCGAAACAAAAAATGGGCCTGCCTGCTTGCCCACAGTTAGATGGCTTGAAGCAAGAGTATTATGGTGTAATTATGTATTTTTCTTCTTGTCTCCAGCTCTCTCCTGTGGAAGAAAGGAGCCCATCTGCATTACCCGCTTCCTTCCTTGCCCTAACTTCCTTAGAAAGAACACCAGAAATCCTCCTTTGAGATGTTGCAGTGTAGGATCTCAGTTTGTGTGATCTTGCTGAGGAAAATTATAGCTGAGGATTGGCAAAAGGCAAGGTAGTTTAGTTATATCACACAGATAAATTTTACTGTCAGGAGAGGGGATTCTAATGGAAAGTTTTGTTTGCATTTTATGTGTTCTGCATTATTTTTCTTCTTGGGAATGAGCAGGGTTAAAAGATACTTGGCTCTGTTTCCTTGTGCAATTTACAGAAAACCAATCATTTTCTGACCTAAAACTGAGAAGATGCCACTGTCCATCTAATTCTGTGTTTGGATGCTTATGAGCAATGAGCCTGCAACACAGGGACACACAGACTTGAATCTCTAACCTAAGAGGCCACTTAAGGACTTTTTTTTTTTTAACATGGGAACAAACCTGTTGGAATTAGAAGCCTTACTGGATGGGGTCAGAGCTCATAACTTGGTTTTGAACGAACACAGGAGGGACGTATCCACTCATTACAGCAGCATCAGGCAGCCAGAGCCTCCTGGTGAATCTTGCTCATTGTTTCAAATTCTATTTATATATTTCAAAGTGTAGCGAATGGAAAGATCATAAAATCATGGTGACTGTTCATAGAATTTAGGGAAAACAAAATAAACAGTCACAGACCCTCAGTTGAAAGAATGAAAAAAAATCCACAGTTTTTCTTCAACAAGAGACGTATTCCCATGATGTACATTCTTGGTATAAGTCATATCATATAAAATGAATAAACACAAGGAAAAGCCACAACATGAAGGAAAAAAAGGGAAAGGAACAGGAATGACTCATTCTCTGGCAAAGAATAATCGTAAGAAAAATTACTATCTTCAGGACCTGTCTGTAAAGCCTCTTCTACTACTTGGTTACAATAAACAAAGATTCTATCTTTTAAAATAAAACAATTTTTTAATAATAAAAATATCCTTGAGGACCACCCATGACTTATTAGGATTTTATCTAGATAGAACAATTTAATACTGAGTTTTGTGGCAAGGTAAAAATTAGGTTTTCCTTATAACTTACACTTATTCTGCCTACCTATAGCTTTCATGTTTCTTATTTTATTGACCTATTCACCTTACTCTAAGCAATTTACTCACTATGTATATCCCCAGTATTTGAAATGAGCTTCTGAGTGCCATCCAACACAGAAACTAGTCTAACATAGCTGAATGGTCACAGGCATGTCATGGTATTATATGTGGAGCATTTTGTAATTTTTCTGCCCATTCTATGGCATCCACACAGCAACTAAAGCACCTTTGTGTTGAATCAGCTCTGGCTAATGAAGTCCTTGTCTGCCATGGGGTCTTCCTTAATTGGGTACAGGGGTTATGTTTTATTTATTTGTCCTTTGTTTCTCTGAGTTTCCTTTTCCAGCACCTCTTTTCTCTGAGGGTGCTAATGATCCTTGAAGATCCCCATAGTGGTAAGTTTCTACCAGGACACAGCTGTATTGTTCCAGAGGCTTGCCATGTTCCCTCTAGTGTGACTGAACAGCTATGTTAGGTAGTCCCTGGGAGTGGTTGGCAAGGTCTTGCCTTTTTTTGGTTCTTTTCTCACTCTGCTTTTGGCAGCAATTTTTTAAGATAAAAGAAAACACTTTTTCACTGTTGTTCCTCTAAGTATAGATGTATGATAGGGTATAGGCATCTGGGAGCAGACACTTTAAAGAGGTTCTTGGGGATCTCTCTGGTACCTCCTCATGCTCAGGAAGTGTGCACCACTATATTTATTAGGTTTTTGAGAAGATACACGGGGACCAAATCTCCAGATCTCTGGTGATACCATTGTGAGCAATGATGGAGAAGCCCTGCATAGTTCAGTGCTCATCATGAAACCAGACTTTTGGCAAAGCAGTCAAGTAAAAACGGACATAAACAATAACATTTCTTCTGAGAATCAATGAGAACAACCTACTAAAACACAGAAATTGTATTCAGATGAAAGCAATGAGTAATTTTGACCTCTGTCAATGTAATGTTTTTATATATTTGGATATTGTGATTCCTATTATGTTTTCTGTAATGTCCAGGAGTCTGTGTGAGGAGAGTAATAATCTAGTAAGGACATTCCAGGGAAAGTGAGAATGAACTCTTTCCTAAATGCTTCAAGCACCAAGAGCATCTTTAAAACATAACATGGAAGTCATTATTTTGGATATTTGCAGAGAGCGAGCATTTGTGATGTATCATACACACCTCTGGTCTCTGAGAAATAATGTGAAGGGCAAGAACACATAATATAACCACAGTTCTAGCCCTTTCTGTTTCCATATTTTGGTGCCTCCATGGGATACTTATGTTGCAGTCTTGAATGCATTAAGTGTTATGCATTAAGTCACATGACTTGAACTCTGGGCCAGACAGAGATTAATTGATTTCTAATGGTAAAATGCGTGCCTGATGCTCTCATCATCTCATCCCATCCTTTCCTGCCTAGTGAGTAGTAATCTTTTGTCTATCAGAAAGTTAAATCTGGAACACTATTTACCCTTGTTGATACAAACAGCGCAAATATAATGCTTCCTTTTCACCTGCATCATAAGATAACATTTCCAATTCCTTTTGTTTGGTTTGATGTATATCCTTTCAACCTCTAATTATAAAAGTTGGCCTTGTGAAGAGCTGTCTTTGTTGCAGACAGGTTGTGTCTTGCTGCTGTTGTGTTTTCTGCTCCGTGCATACATCCAGCTGGTAAACAGAATAAGTATCTTAGGTTTGCCAGGAATGGACTGACTAGAATGTGTGTTTGTTTTTTGGGAGTTGGCAGTGAGTGTTCCACATATTCTGCCACCAGCTTAGCCCCTTGAGGATGTGCATCTCCTGCTTCCCTCGCAAGGCTGTTTACAAGTGGGCTAAATCCACCTCAGGGCTTTTCTCAAGCTTTCCCCAGCACATTTAAGATCTTCATATCTGCTGTATTGCTATTCTTACTCTTCACTGTATGGCTGGCCAGACTGGACTGAGCTGCAGTGGGATAATGTTTTGATCCATTATGACAGTGTTTTGTTGACATACCTTCATCATGACATGGATTTGACAGAAAAATGCCCTGACTTTGTCCTGCAGGACCACTTCTCACAGCTGTAACATGTTGTATCAAAAAATAGATATATCTTCACTTTGCTTTTCAGTTTCATTTTGGTCTTTTGCTGCTTTTTGGTCTGTTTAGAAAATCAGCTCTTCAGGGCAGGAGCTGGCTGTTCTAACACATCTGTAGAGTATAGTTTCTGTCAGTCAAAACAGCAAATGAAAAGTGCCTCACTTCTGGTTGTGTTCACAGAGTGTGTCTTACTCTGGGGACAGACACAGAGCATCCAAGTCACTTGCACTGACATGTAATGCTTGTAATTCTTGAAGGTTATGCCAAGTCCCTCTGATGTGTGCTTGGGCAGAATACTGCTTCTTTGGCAGTAACCAAAAAATTGAGTGATTTTCGCCTCTCTACCACTGTTCATGTGATGTAGATCTGTCTGTCAGCAAATAACCATCTCTCCTCCATCTTTGGTGGCAAAACCACCAAGAGTCACACTTCACTTCCTGAGGATGCCTTGTGATTCTAGAGAAACTAAAATGCTGTTCTGTTTCTAAGAAAACTGGGACTCCATTGCATGAAAAGATGTGGTCGTGGTATGTAGCTGTGAAGGGAGGGGTATGTTTGAGGAAGCAATCTTCTCTCAAAAAATGTTTGCCATATGGGATGAAAAGGAAGTACCTTGCCTTTTACTGCATCCCTTCCAACCTGGTTCAGCTTTGCCTGCACCTGCATGCAAGGTTGCCAGTCCTGGGATGATGTATGCTCTTCCTCCAGCTTTCCTTACACTGACTACAATTCCAGTCCTGAAGCTCTTACTTTTCTTGTGAAAGATATATTTTTTAATAGCTATTGTTCAAAAGATGCTTTTACCCCTCTGACATTTCAGTAATTGCCCACCCTGTTTACAGACATGCCAAGCACACTTCAGAGGCAGATTCTAAAGAAGTATTATACCATCATCATTCCTACTAAATTCACAGATTTAATTCAACCTATCTTTAGAACGCACATTTTGTTTCCCAATAAAGTATTCTTTTTGTGACCTCCTAATTAATAAGATTAAGGGAATTTAGCCCAGGAAACTGACAAAAGGCAGCATTCTAGGACCCTCACTGAATATTAATATCCATCTTGTAGCAAAAGCAGAACACTTGTTTGTGTATATTGGAGCCCCACTGGTTTAGGTCTTTACTAGGAAAACAACAAAGAAGAGGAAAAAAATAACAAATTACAGCTGAAACAAATCATCAGCATTGCTGTTTTCAAATTACTATATTTCTGGGGAATTTCAGTCAGTTACATGAAAAAGAAGACACCAGTTTCAATGGAGCTTTGATAGTCAGGTTATGTTAATAATGGGAACTCATGTAAAATGCATAAGGTATACCTTACAGATGAAGAAGATTGCTAATAATTATTCTGTATGCTAAGAGTGTAGCTCTTTCTGAACTGATACATAAAGACTCCTTTACATCCCAGTCTAATTACTTATAGACAGTTGAGCACAAAATTACTTTCATCTGTTTGAACATGTGGAAGGAAAGAGATTAGAGAAGTACCTTTCAAAACAGCTGGTTGGCATGTTAAAGGAGAAAACCTACTGGTTCTTCGGTTCTGACTGAAAAGTGCATTTCTTTATAATTAGACCTATTAAAGTAAATGTCATGCAGGGGGATTCTCAGAGGAGGTGACTGGGGTGCACAGCATGAAAAGTCAGTTGCTCTCTTATGGCTGCTCCAGAAACTGGAAGTTTTCAAAGATGGGGAAAGATAGGACTAGGTGTTTTGACACCTTGTGTTTTTCCCTGGCTGTTTTGTGCTTTCTTTTGGTGCACTGGCTCCCATGAAATAGGAGTGGGACTTCCTGAGGTGATAAATGGCTGTGTGCAGTCACCACTCTGACCCTTCTTGATCCTTTTCTCTTGCTGTCCTCAAAGAAGAAGTCAATGTAAGTGGTGTGGAAAATAATCTCTTACATAGGAAAAATCATATGGAGTGACATCAGAATCACAGAACAATTTTTGTTGGAGCCTTTGCAGTTCTTCTGGTCCAGCTCTTCCACACTCCAAAAGGTTGTTTGCATCCTTGTCCTGTCAAGTTTTGACCATCTTGGGGATTATCTTAAGATCAAGTCTCAAGAACAAGGGAACAGTTAAAATAACCAGTTTCATCTGGTATGCCATCTCTGACAGTCACAAGTGGGTAGTATTTAGGGAATGATTAGTGAGAAAGTCTGAAGTAATCCTTCCTGTTGCATGCCTCAGATCTGTGAGTTTTGGGTTTATTTTATGCGTATCTGGCATCTGTGGAATGTGGGTTAGTTTTTTTTTCATCATAAGTATTAACAATTTAGGGTAGATAATCAAAAATGGCTCATAGGCAGATTCTGTATAGGCAGATTCTGTGTTCAGTCCAGATTCTCTTGTATTTCTTCCCCAGATAAATTTTCATGTACATAAAGACAGAAAATTATAGATAAGACTTTACAAGAGATTCTAAACAAGAGTTTCACAGCCTTAACATGTACCACTGCCCTTTATCATTAGAAAAGATCCAGAAAGACACCTGCCCTTTGTGTCCATCTGGGTGTGCTGGTTGTTGGACACTGTGGTCTCTCAACTGGCAGTACCTGAAGAAGTAATAATGAAGTTGCCTCATGTAGTGGCTCACAAATCCCAGCTCTTTCTGAATTTACCTTGCTTTCCACAAAGGCCTTTGGTGAAGCTCTTTTGCTGGTGTTTAAGGAAGGATATCCTGGCCTCTCCTGAGCTCATATCAAGAGGCTTAACCTCTTCTTTGAGAATGAAAAAGGCAATATGGTATGTCGCTCCAAAAGATGACTGACCCTTTCATTAGTGAAGTTATTGCAGAGGGCGTGGTGGAGCACAGAGCTTGCTCGATGCTTCCTGCTAAACTTCTAGGGCAGCACAGGAAAATGATGGTCTCACAGAGCCCTGAGTCTTCCCAGGGCACCTGCACCACACAGAGATCACTGAGTGCTTGACTAGAAATAAAAATAACTGTGCCAGTGCCAGTCATGCTAAGTCATCAATGAGTTGGCCTTTTTCTTTTTTTCTAACTTGGTTTGGACTTGCACCAACTTTGAATTCTTTATGGAAAGAAGATACATCTGATTAAAAGATATGTCTTGATTTAAAGGACAGCTAGTGTGTTGTACATATAATACATGGCTACCAGGAGCACTACTGATTGCTGATAATTTAATTCCTATAACAGACTAGAGAAAGCTTATTACCTGGCAGCCAGTACTCAATCACTATTTTCTGAAATAAATAGCCTATCAGACAGCTAACAATAAAAAAGCAAACGTGATGTTCTTAACTTTGTGTATTTTTAAATGTAATATACTGTGCTAACAAAGACATCCTAAAAGCTGTCTTCCTGCTAATCCTTCTCAATGGCTTTTGCCTGTGTTTGTGGCATGGTTTATTTAAGTAAATGGTATTGTTACATTAATTTTAAAATCTGATGTATCACTAAATAAGATAATAGAGCATGAAATACACTAAAATACTGTCTTCTGTGTTATACTCATGAGGCTCATGGTTGGTTTTTGTTGTGCCATAGAAAAAGAAGCATCTTAAAAAAAGTAAGTACCACTGGTTGTGTATTTTCTTTCTTTCATTATCGTTGTTCTTGGAACTATAAAAAACAACTAGAGGGGCACAGACTATAGAAACACTTAGGGATCTTGACTACAGAGGATAAAATGCTGTAAAATAAAATAATTCTCCCAATTTCTCCAACAACCCAAAGCCACATATCCCTCCACAGAAAACTTGGTGTTTTAGTATGGCAGAATGTAATAAATGGATAAGCAGTGAGGTGGATATGGGAAGTAGAAGGGAAGAATCTCATTAATTTTAATTAATTAAAAAAACAAATTATAGCAAATATATGGAAAATACATCTGCCCTCTCAGTTATCTGTCTTTTACTGATACAGATTGAAGTCTTCTGTGACATTGGTTATAGATCAAATATAGAGCTGGCTCTAAATTTTCGGTGTGATGTTGTGGAAAAACTTTTTTTAATATCAAAACATAATTTTTAATAAAAGTTTGGAATTGTTCAATATGCTCTAAGTAGGAAGTGACATATTATGATATATAATTGGGAAATTAGAATAGCTGAAATGAAAACATTTTATTCTCCTAAAAGATGCAAGGTGATGTATTTCAGATTAGCTGACCATGAACCTGTGAGTGCCTAAGATACCCCATAGAAGCAGAGGACCTGCTTTTTGTTGTAGCCTACACTCCTATGCTCTTCTAATTGGTGTTTTTGGCTTGATGAGGTTTCCAAAATATATCCTTGCACATTCTCATTGCCTAAAAAATGTGTTAATTTGAAATACATTAATTAATCTATAAATCAGTCTAAGATATCTTGTTTGGGATTTGGAGGAGGCAAACTTTTCAATGAAAAACAGAATGAGTTTTGAATGCACTACATCAAATTAGTACATAATTGATAGTATGATGTATACATTTTTTATAATATATGGTATACATTTATTCCTCTGCAATGTATGTACATTACAAATAAGCAATGTACATACACTGTATTGAATTCGAAATTATTCAAGTTGAAAATGAGGACTGGAATAAACTTCTTGCATATTTATAACCACTTCTAAAAAGGCAATGAGAGAAAAGAGAGGAAAAAATTAGTGAAAATTGGCTCAGAGATTGGAGTATATTGTTAGACAAAACTTGTATGCAGAGATAATAATGGCAAGATAATGGGGTGTTTCCTTATAGATATTTTGAGGTTGTGGAGATTAAGGAATCTGTCCCCTTTTGCCTTCACCTTCCTTTGTAAAATCTATTTCGGCTGTAATGTAATGTACTAATAAACACTAAAGGCATTTTAGAATAAATCAGGTCATAGCTTCTGCTTCCTTTTGAGTGTCCATCTGAAATAATTAGCTGCAGAAAAGTATATACATAAATATATATATAAATATATATAACACTTTTGGAAGAAA
>VZRX01018694.1:557053-582721 GCA_013398075.1 Notiomystis cincta
ATATATAAATATATAGAACACTTTTGGAAGAAATGGCACAGCTGCTGCCAGCTATGCCCTCTGGCACTCCGAGAGGCAGAAGCTCCTCCTGGGTTTTGCAGTATGCTCTGAAGTGGAGCTGTGTTTTAATTGCTCCATCCATCCCTATTAAGGGACAGGCAGAAAAGGGAAAAAAAGTCTAATGAGAAAACAGATATTGTATATACATTACACTAAATACCTGTGGTTAAAAGAATATTAAGGTTGCTAAAATGAAGCACTGAAAAACCAGGAAATATATGGCTCTTGGTGTAATGTTAATTTAGCTTCTGCAGCCAACACCATTATGCTACAGTTCCAGGGAGTCCTGCTTCACCTAATGAACGCCTGACTGGTCCTTCATGACTTTTCTACTCTTCACAGGTGGTATGGAGATCCAAGCATTATTTATCTTATAAAATACAAACCCTGTTCTAAGTACAGGGTTATTAATTTCCTCCATTTTTCATTTAGCCCTTCTATTACATTTGGCTAATGGTACTCATGGTACTCATGATTATAATATGCAATGTCTTCAAGAACATTCCATAATGTATTTCTGCAAAATCCTGGGAGGTGATGGGTGATCACTATTATTTGTTATATGTGTTGTTATGCACACAATATTGCTCATGAGCAAAGAAAAAAATCACTTTGTATATAAGGCTGAGAATTTATTGTTGTCATGTCTAAAATATTTTCAGTATAATCCAAGAATCATTTGTGCAAATTTAATTTCAGAAAAGAATATTTTAATACAGAAAGTCTCATTAATAATAACAATGTAGTTAAAATTTTTATAAGCATGCTTAATTTCCACCCCATTTTCTTTTATTATGCTCAATATTTTCCTTCTCCTCTTGCTCCCAAGGTTGGTAGTTTCATTTTGGTCTTAAGCATGTTGGGGGTGCAATGCAGACTTGTCAGCCTCTAGTCATTCACTCAAAGAAATATGATGTTCATCTTGGTGGTTTCTTCTTCCTCAGTGAAGGACTTTATATATGCTTGTTAACATATAATTGCATATTTTCTCTTTTCTCATGGGTCTGCAGCTTTAAGTTATGTCCAAATTTGCTGGATATGTGCACTTTTTGTAGGCTAGATGTTATGTCTGTATTCTCAGTTATACTTAAACCCAGTTTTGTCCAGTCCCAGGTGTGCATTTCTTTAATTGACTGTAGGTTAGTTGCTTACAGCTGTGGGTCTTGAATAACAAGCCTGTGTAGACATTTCTTATCACCCCATGGAGGTATTCCTCTACACTGCATCCTGCCTCTCCACTTCTCTACTGTCTCTCACACCTGGCCTGGATTTCTATGCACTACATCATTATATATATTAGAGTTGTAAAATCATAGTGTTATACCATACAGAGACAAACAAAAGTAAACCAAATCAGCCAGAGGTATCTGCTACTTTAGATAAATTGATGTTAAAGATAAATCAAGAAAAGCAAAGTTGCCAGCTGGTCAAGAAAAGCCCAGACAGGGCAAGTCTGGCAAGCTTCAGTCTTGAGGTCTGAGAAACTCAGAGCAAATCTGATATAGTTTGCTCCTAGAAAGAGCTATTCCATATTACAGGGACTGAAATTACAGTGTGCATCCTGAGAAACAGAGTATTAGAAAGAAAATGCTACATTTCTTTAACGGTTACTTGAACTCACTGAAAGTTGTGCGTTTTTAAACTTCAAGGAGTGTTAATTGACTGAAAGTACTTTTAGTTCCTAATTAGACCATTACAATCATGCTGTAAACAAAGGTGGTGATGAGCAGACACATGCTGAGTTAGAATGTTATGTCTAGTAGAAATGGGCACATTAGAGGATTTTGGAGGTAGGTTGCAGCTCAGCTCAAAGCCCAGAAATTCAGAATAAGTTTCACTGGTATTGGCTGTTTTGAGCTGCTCTGGGAATGCAAAGCAGCCATAAACTTGACTTAAATGGCCAGTAAAGTGGGTTTTACTGCTGCTTTGTGTCACTGAATTGCTCCAAAGCAGCTGGAATATCCCATGAATCTGGCCCCAGATGTTTATGTGGCGTTTATTCAAACTATTCTAACCTCTTTGACGTGAAATCTGCTGGAAACCTCATGAGAGTAAGTTCTCCCTCCTTCTTCTGCTCTCAACCAGAAATGACAAATGAATGGTCAGCTTTTAGTTTCTCTACTCTTTTCATTTGGTGAAAACTGCAAATAGAAAAAAAAGCCCACTAAAACTTAACCAAGTATTTCAGAATTTTTCCTCAAACATAATTTAATTTTAATTCTTAGAAGATCCACTGTGTTTGGGTGGTATTGACATCACCTTATTCATATCTAAATTGGTTACTTTACTGTTGCTGATATATATATATTTCCTTTTTTTTGCAGACCTCATCTTCTATCATGTCATCTTATACCCAATGGTGCTGATTTTCAGCTGAGTTGCAAATCACTTGGGTTAGAAATTTGTTGCCTATTCTTTTTCCATTCTAGTTACTATGTTATCTACTGCTATATTCCAACAGGTGGTCTTGTGTGGGGTTGATTTCATGGGAATTCAGGCAATTACAGTTTAGTAACCTCTCATTCTCTATCCAGGTGACGGTGCAGGAGATGCTACTACATCATCTCACTCATCTGGACACTTAATCTGTGAGTTCAAATCAAAGTCAGAATAATTTTATAACAATGCAAAATTGCTTTTATTTTTAGTGAAATTCACAGTACCTTCATTCACATTAAATCCAGATCCATACTAAATTGGCTCACTCAAGCCAAGGAACACCCCTGTGGAGCAAGGTGCTTCTTGGCATGTGTAAAACTGTCACAGTCTGTCCCATTCTGGTGCCAGCTCCACTCTGGGTCTGTTCTGCATTTATAATGAAATTCAAGTAGCAAGACAGAGGTAGCTTATCTGTATTCTGCATAAGGTCACAGATTTCTGTGATGTTCTGGATAGTCTTTATCAGGACACCTATGTCATCTTTGCTCCTTATCAGAGGCCAGTCCAACTTTTCATAAGAAATACATAATGTAAAATTATATAAAAATATTTCTGGCTTGAGTAATTTGAAGCATAGCCAAGTAAAACTCTAGGGATTGCACTGGAAGGAACATCTTTTATTTTTTGGCAGCACAGATGAAGTAGCTGACCGAACAGAAAATATCTCTAATATATTTGATTAAAATTCCCCAACTTTTGTCAAATATTCATGAAAATAGTGAACTTTAAGTATACACTTTACAACATCCTTGAAGAAACATCCTGCAAACATAACTTTTCTCCAGATTAGAGATACACTAACAGATAGAGAAAGGACTGCTTTTTGTGGCCAAGGTGAAGGCTAAAGTAAATATTGATTACAGACAAGGTTTTATACACCAGTATTCAAAAGGAGTTAAAGAGGAATTTTCTTCAATAGGAATGTTCATTCTAATCCTCTTTTCATCCTGTGTTTAGTTGCTATATTTTATTTAAGGTTTTACAATAATAAGGGCTTTGTATAAGTTGCATAGTGAAGCTTTTAAAGATCTACATGAAAAGCATGACCTTAAAAAGGAGGCAGGAGGGACAGAATAGGTGAATTGTTAGCAGATGAATAATTGGTTTTGAGAAATGTCAACAGAGCTTGCTTGTCTACACTGCAGCCATTCCAGGGGAGGTAAATAGAGGTAGTCTTTTTGGGGCAGTTATAGGTGTGACATTCAGAGGGATTCTTCTAATGACTCACATGCCTGAGATTACTTGGTCTACAGTGGGTTGGGGCCAAATCTGAATCCAGTTCCACGCTGCATTCAGGTTGTTAGTCAAGGAGTATGTTTATTTAAAATAAAAGTAACTCCAAATTAGGTGTCAGTTATTTTCTTAGTCTCTGTGTTGGACCAGTAGATAAGACCTTCAAATAAAGGGAAAACCAGCAGAATGTTCACATAAGGTTTATGAATATTTAACACCCAGCTGATAACAGAAAGGTTAAGGGCATTCATCATTTGCAAATTTTGGTTTGGAGGACCTTGTTATGAGGAGATTGAAAAGATTTCACATTCCTGTACTACAGAAGTCACAGTGTAAGCAGTCAGGATGGATAGGCAGTGGGAGAGGATGTGGAGTGTCTGTGAGGAGTTACACAGCAGAAGGAGTGTTAGGATCCATGGTGTCCTTCACACAGCCACTGCCTGACTCTACACTCTGCTCTGCTCTTTCTCTCAGACTGAATAACTCAGCTTTTCTGTGCTGCAGAGCCCTTCTGTGCAACACATTTTTTACATATACTCAAGGCAGTAATCCAGTGGCTCAGGCATCACTCTATTAGTATGCCATTGATTATTGTTTTATTGAGAAAGTGGACATAACTATTAGGAGTTCTGTCCTATTTTATCACTGGAAGATTAACTTGTGACCTAAATTGAATCACTCAGTCATGCTGCAAACTGCAGAGATCATCTTGTCTAGCTGAAGTACCTGTCACATGCTTTTTAGATAAGAGACTTTATTTTAAAACAGGCATCAGGAGAAATTGTTTGACATGATTTAAAAGTCTGCCAGTGCTTCTCACTAATTTCCCCAAAGTGTCACGAATATCTGAGTTCAGACAAAAGAGTCTGGGGTTACAGATTCAGGTGCTGTGTTGTGTCTCTACCAAATACTCTCACAGCCACCAGCCTGGTGTGCTTCATGTTTATATTTGCTCTCTTTCCCTCATCACCCGGTTCAACTGCCCACAAGCAAATGCAAACTCCTGCAGTGTCCCATTTCTCCCTCTTCTACATCTGCATTAGGCAAAGCAGAGATACTTCAAAAATGTCTTTTGACTATCAAATTAGGCCTCGAATCTCATGAGGACTCCAATTTCAAGATTACACATGTTCAATATAAGGTCCCACTTGTAGGATTAAACTTTCTAGGAAGCAGACATCAAGCAGCAGTATGAGAGATTTTCCTCAGCCAGGACACATGGGCCATGTGTCAGGACTATGGCCCATGTGAGGACTTCTGTTACACCTCCTTGCACTGTAAAAGTAGGCAGATATGTTTAGTAACAACCATGTCTGTACCCAGCAACTGCTGCCTGTATAGCAACAGAACCATCCCACTATTTTTACATAGTACTTGAGATAGAATCTTTCCATTACTTCTGTACCTCCATTAGGAATTAACAATTAGTATATACAAGCAAGAAACTGACAGCTTTTTGCTGCAATCACTGAGATTTTACAACTGTGGAACCAGTGCACCTTTTGCCTTTTTACCAAATACTTCTGTCTGAGGGCACTATAGGATGATTATTTTAACTGTTATAAAGGGTGAGCTTCGTTAATTTCTAGTTGATCACAGTCTAATTGTTGTAGGTATTTATATTGTGTTAACTGGTGCAGTGTAAAAGTCCAGTTAGAGAAAACAGAAATATAAAAATAATCCTACCCATTCAGTACTAGAGATTATATATATTTTTTCACTTTTGAATCTGTTTGCCATGTTCTTCAATTAATTCATTGAAGCTTCTTGGGGATTCATCCCCCAAGAACCTCTATTACTTTTACATAACTACACTAGTCACACAATGTTTTTCCTGGTATGATTCCCTTTTGCTTCTCAAACACATCTCTCTGCTTGATGTTGGCAATGTGAACTGTTTGATGGGATAGAATTTATAAAAAAATATCTTTTAGAACGCCATGTTCTTCAATTAATTCATTGAAGCTTCTTGGGGATTCATCCCCCAAGAACCTCTATTACTTTTACATAACTACACTAGTCACACAATGTTTTTCCTGGTATGATTCCCTTTTGCTTCTCAAACACATCTCTCTGCTTGATGTTGGCAATGTGAACTGTTTGATGGGATAGAATTTATAAAAAAATATCCTTTAGAACTTGCACAACAGGATGAAACCAATAGTTCACTCCTTGTTTTTCTTACAGAAATGTTTCCAAGGCTAAAAAACTTTCATGGTGTTTCTAGCTTTCTGTTTCCTAGAAAAATAAAAAATAATTGAAAATACTAGCTATTACTGAAACAGCTTGTATTGTACTTCTATTTCACCAGTATTCATTATTTATCATTGTCTTCACAAAATTAGGCCAGCATGTTGCCATATTTGGACACAATTTTAAAGTAGCACTGAATGTTATAAAGAGGAGTATTATAAAACAAACCACATTTGAAACTATTTCCCTCTGGTTTCTGGATTTGAAAAAGTGTCAAGAAAAGTAAAGGTGGTCTGAGTAACTTTGGAAATAGATTGAAGATTCTGGATTATTAAGTAGTCCTCGGTAAAACAGACATTTTTATGTTCATCTTAAGATCCTCCTGCAAATACTCAAGCTACATGTAGTGTTCAAATTTGTGGTTTTTAAAGGAAAGAAAAGCAATTACATAAAAATATGCAGAAGACATATCAGAGTAGCTGCATAACTTTACTCATGTTGGTAAATGGACTGATTGTGAAGTGGGCAAAGTTACACAAGTGTCTAGGGGTATGTCTTAGTAGATTGGGAATCTCTGTGAGTCACACTCACTCCACAGCAAAGTCAAACTGAGGTGTGCACCAGCTCTTCCCTACACATCTGTATCAGCCAATTTTTGACCAAAAAAAGAAATGGTCAAGAGGTTTCCCATTTCAACCCCTCCCCCCAAACACAGATAATGTGAGTGTGTTTTGTATATAAGAAGTCTGAGCACTTACTGGCACTTAATGACTTGATAATAGCCAGTTTATTCCCCACAGAGTGGCACAAGAGGGATATCACAGAGTCAGTTGAACATATATGTGTTTTAGCCCTGAGCTAAAATCTTGAGCAACAAACAGAATTCAAGGGCTCTCAAGTTTTCCTTGGTTATTATTGTGGCTGTTCTTTCAGAGGGTTATGGAAATCTGAGCTGCACTATCTTTCAGAGTCTCCATGAAGCACAGTTGTACTTCACACAGTTGTTTAAAGGATTCTGTATGAATTACAGTGAACCTCAGAAGCTGCCACAGATAATTGATTGATCATCCCTCAGGGACTCTGGAAATATCACTGGGGAACTGTCCAGCAAAAATTCCTCCCCTGCAGAGTGTTTTCTATGGTGTCCATCTCAGAGCTGGTGCTGACAGGAAAGGGCAGGGTGAGAAGTGGCTGAGGGAGAGACTGTAACTGCCTGCTCTGGGATGTGCCTTTCCCTCTGCCTGATCCTGCAAGAAACATTTATTCTTTGGGTCAAGCAATTGCTGTACGTTTGCTTCTTAAAGATGACTAAGAAGGGAATAGGTACATGAGGAAATTCAGAACTAATGGAACCAACCCACTGCCTCTCTACAAAATCAAAAACTGGGTATTGGTGCTTGTTGGACTGAACATTGAAAAGATGGGAAGGCCACTGGAGATAGGGAAGATGGGAAGGGCACAAGCTTGGCACCAAACTCAAATATTCAAACTGCCTCTGTCCATTATTTCCTCTGGTCTTCTTCTCTTAGAGAGCTCTCTCTTCAAAATTCTTTTATAAGTTTTTATCGAATTTTTATGTGAAAGAGGCACAGCTGTGTACCGACCAAAACATGAGAATTTTGAAGGGAAATTTCAATATTCAGTCTTCTATGAAGAATTTTTTGCATGCAGTTGGGTATTTTGCTACAAAACATATTCTGCTTTCTTATAGGGATACGTATGTAGTGGAAAATGTCTTTTTATCCGAGCCTTCCTTTGATAACACGTTTACTTTTCCATTCTTTTGCCATTTTACTTCTACTGCTTTTTGACCCTGTCTGTGTTCCCCTGCTTAGTAATGTGCTAAATGTTTCTGTCTACTGCATCACTTACAATGAGACCCTTCAGTTACATCCTATTAGGCACCTTGCATGAATACCTGGAGATGAACAACAGAGGCAGCTGAAAGAGCACACAGGCAATTCCAAGACAGAAGTGATGTGTGACAAACTGTCTCCACTCTGCTTACATAATTGTCTGAATCTTGATTTAAGTTTCCCCTGCTGCCAGAAATGAATTATGCCATAGAATTTGTGCTCTTCCTATTTGAACTCTGGATTGTCATTAGTGATGATTTGTGCCAGATATCATTAAAATTATGCATAAAAATATAAATGATCTGCAAAGCAATTACAAGCTTACAGTTCCAGGCCATTTTTTGGTCACCCCAAGCTCTCTGTGTTTTCACAGACAGAAAAATAATCCCTGTTTTGATTCCTCAAAATTAATTGCAGGACTTTTTTTTCCCAATTTATTTATTTTTAATTAAAAAATGGGCAAGCTATTTAGGAGCTCAGTGAATACCAAGTAAATGTGGTGCTCAAGCACCTTAGCAAATCTGGGCCTGGTAGCACCTGAAGTTGGGTCTATTGGAAATATGTGGCTCTTACCAGAAATGGAAAATAGCCAGTACTTCAAGACAGCAAACCTGAACTGCTTGTTGACATGTTTTATTTCTATGATGTATTTAATTCAGTAGAAATATGATTGCTAGACCTGATTTTAACCAGGTATCATGTGGGCATGGTGGATATTATACAAATTTCTCTACACAAGATCTGCTAATGCATCTCAGTTTGAATTTGCAAATCTGCCAAGTTTCACTCATTCAGAGAGAGGCTTCCTCATTTGGGATTAATTTTAAGACTCTCTTAAAAAGTGTCTCCACTTGCGATGAAACATTTTGCTGTGTGTGAATGAGATGTATAAAACCTCATTCTAAAGACCAAATTCATCTCTGGTGTAACTTCCAGGGAATTCCACGATGCTTTGAAATCTTCCTCATTCAGATGATCACAGCTCAAGAAGCGTGAACACTTCTTCAACTCGATCCCTGTGCATTTTGCACAGAGTGCCAGTCATATAGTGGCTTTCTGAAATGTTCATTTGGAGTGAGAGATGAGGTAGTCACAGATCATTTTCATTTTAGCTTAAACCAGGATGAAAACTCTACTGTTGAGGTGAATTTGACATACAGCTTAGCTATTCGTACATAAGAATAATATACACTTTACAACATATATAAACATACTTAAAATTGTAAAACTTCCCATTTTTCTTTGTTCCTTTCTCCAAAATAAACATGTTAAGGAAGCAATGAAAGCAAGTAGCTAGTGAAAGGAGCTGCCACTGGTGTAAAGCCATTATATATATATATATAATAACTAAAGCATCCACCTGCCTTTTTGAACACAATAAACGACCAGCAGCAAAACCAAACAGAAAACAAATATAAAAAATAAAAGCCCCAAACAAGTCATGTTTGCTGATAACATTATTCAAGACTAAAGATTCCTTTTGTCTTCTGTGTGATACTAAAAAACTCTCATACTGATAAAATCAGCAAGGACAGGGCAATTGTCATTGCTCATTTTATGACCTGCGGCATTGCTCCAGTGCCTCAGACTGCCTTGGCACCATTAGTCCCTTGACTGCTTCTGCTGATCTTAAAGAGGCTTTTGTTGGTAATCAGTACAGACTCTGGAATCCCAGGACACCACTGCTAGTTATGCTGAGCTAAAATCATAAGGAGTGCAAGCAATAACAAGCACCAAGGCCTGTGCTGACCCTTAGCAGCTGTTTATATCCAATCATAACTGAGCAAATGACTTTCCAAACGAAAAGGCATGTTTTTGGAACTGATAATAAATCAATCTTTAAAGAATGAGAAATACTTATTAGTTTTATTCTCTGCTAGGTTGTAAAAAAACCAAATAAGAACCCCTGCCTTAGAGCCAGACGGCTTTCACATATATAGAGAGATTTAAAGGGGTTGCACATCAAAAGGGGGCATTTTTAATAGTGCTCACATGACAGAAGAACACTACTGCATTTCTGAAAGTGATACACTCCAGCTTAATGAAAGGTAACTTACAGAAAACCAACTAAATTGCCACCAAATCTCTGGCAATTAGTAAAAATAAAACTTTTAAGTTCTTAACGGGGCAAAGGAATAATAAATAACATAATTCTGATAGTGTGAATTTCAGTGTCAGGGATAACGTATTAAAGCTGTTCTTACTTCAAAAAGTTTGAAGGTAATTAATAACAGAAGAGATTTTTATAGCTGCAGGCAAGAGAAGGTAACAGTGCCTGCATGAAGGGAGAGAGGACACGCTGCTTCAGTGCCAAAAGCCCTGAGCTGTCCTGCTCCCTGTGCCTCTGGGAAGCCTTGGCAGGAATTTGATGCCCGTGCCTGGCCCAGCAGCATGGCTGCTGACAGACTCCAAAGCTTCCTTCCTGAGCTGATGCACCAAGGGTGATTCTGGTGGGTGAGGAAGTGGGTGGACAGTCACTTGTGACACCTTGATGATGGTAACCCTTTCTGCTGGGCCCTATAGTTAATATTTGCAGAAATAACTGCTTTTCTCCTCTTTCTCTTCCTCTGCACCAGCTTTGTAATTTAATGGAGCTTACCAGGAGCAGAGTGGAGGCAGGATTCATCTATCTGAATTGTGTGTTTACATCTGAGCTGGCCAGTTCTTCTGAGAACAATTTGTCTCACCCTCAAGATGACAACCTGTTCAAATGAGCTACACAAGAGAAGTACCTTTTGCTGACCTTCAAGGGAGCTGATGACACCTATTCCAGGCAGAGGGGTCTGTATGGCAGACATTTTGAGCTTAGGTGAAAAAAAACCCTCTAAGAGCCATGCTCATCTTTTCCTTTTGTTGGTTATGAATCTCGGGTCAGGAAAAGGTTGAGAATATTAGACCAAGATGAGCAATATCATGTTTGTAGCCATGGTGTTGTTTTGAACTTTTGCAGTCAACTACCACACCCCTCTGATGTTTTCTTCATAACATACCAACTGCTGTGAGATTGGCACAACAGTGTAATATTAATAGAAGAAATCTGGTTTGAATAACCTTAAAGTCAATGTTCTTGTAAATCTAATAAGTACTTGGATATTGACGAACTAGTCCCCATCTGCAGGATTTTAAAATCTGAAATTCATTTAAGTCTTATAATTAATAAACAAAAATCCTCAGACATTATTAGTTACACTTTATTTTTATGATGCTATCCCTGAAAGGATATTAAAGTGCTTCAAAAGTGGCCATATCCCCTACTAAAATGTAAGAGGAATGTTTCTCATTGCCATTCTACACAGAAATCAAAGAAATTAGTGATACAGGCCAAACTTTGAAATGCTTGGATATTTCCTAAGGACCATTCTTGTGCTGATTGTAGGACATGGAAAGAACAGTCTAGTCTGTAGGTTCAATGCTGGGCACAGAAATGCATGGCCCATGCTTGTAGCTGAAGTCTGAGAATGCAAAAGCTGCTTCAGGGATGAATTAGCAGGTGCTTTCAGAGAGTTATTTAGCAAAGCAGCCAGGAAATGTGTGCTGGCCTGAACTGGCTCAGAAGAGGTGAGACAGAGGTAGGGAGCATCATTGGAGACTCCAGTGGAGTCAGTGAGAAGAATGGACACATTTGCTTTCTTCCTGGCACAATTTGGTGCCCAGTAATAATTAGTATATGCTAATTGGCAAATGCAGTATGCTAATGATCAG
Source organism: Notiomystis cincta (assembly GCA_013398075.1). Lineage (NCBI taxonomy): Eukaryota > Metazoa > Chordata > Aves > Passeriformes > Notiomystidae > Notiomystis > Notiomystis cincta. The sequence goes on from VZRX01018694.1 coordinate 568,537, forward strand.
ATGAAGCAGATGCTAGTAAGATTGGCAGGAGTATGGTTTCTCTGCCAGCAGAGTAGCAAAAAGCAATAAGAAGGTGAGGGTATGGGGAGGTGCCCAGCTGACCTCTCAGAAGGCCTTTGTTCCCAAAAGCAAGACACTAATTTAGAGGGAGGTGAGGTGGGAGCTGTTGTGCTGCCCTGCAGTAACTTGTATCCCAGTCATCAGGGGAACATCTGCAGAATAAACATGTTTTCTCTGACAGGGATGAGCACCTCTCCTCTGCCCAAAGTAACTGGCTGGGAAAAGTCAGACATATTGTAGCCATAGGAATATTTGGTATTCCAATTAAATTATTCAGGAAACACAAGGGGTCATGTGGTTTATTCCAGTCATTTGTGCTATTGAGTATATGCAATATAAGGACTGAACCCTCCCAACATAAAAAACATCAATGGTCACAAATGGGTGTTTTCTAAGAAATCTGAAAAATTTATTGAAAGTTAGACTGGAGACCCTTATGAGTTGCCAAAGACAGATTTGAGAGATGCAAATGGGTTAGTCAAGTGAGAGATACTTTTAGCACCTCATTCAGGCCTAAAGTAGGAATTTTCAAAAGTGCATTCAGATACTCCTGCCTAATTCCAGAACCAGCCAGAACATCTAGGAACTTCCTTGTTTGAATGGAGAGGTTCCCAGAGCCCAGAATCATGCTTTGCTCTGTTTTCAGACCTGACTTGATCTTGTCAGGCTCATCAGTTGCTGTCATGCTTCTGCTTCACCCTAACCAGCTGCCAGGAAGTGTTATTTTCCCCTCTCTGTTCCCTTGAGCATTTGAGCTGTTCAGTTTTGACCTTACAGCTCTCTTGAAGAGAGCTTTTAACACAGTGCAGTGGTAGCTACTGCTTTCTTTACAAAACCAGCTGGAAGAGGAAATAGTAGGGATCTGATTTTTAAATAGTGTTTACCTGAGAACTAACAAAATTTGACGATCCTCTTCTTTTGCCTATAGGAACACCTACTTCTCAGAAAAATACCCCAACCACCAAATTATGGAGTTTGAGAAAGCAATCTTCATTCCAACTCGTGAAAAAAATGTTCATTTTAAAAGTGAGATGGAATAATGTGGCACTGGAGTCTTAAAGAAATTCTGTGCCTTGAAAGACATTCCAGTATTTTTCAATGCCCTTGTGTGGACTTTACAGCAGATAGCCTTTAGCAGCTGTAGATACACTTGTGCATTCTGCATCCCATCACTTTAGTCAGTACTCAAAAAATAAACATTGTGATGCCAAAAAAGACCATTACTGATTTTAACCTCAAATATTTTAGAAGGGCAAGGGCTGTTGCAGGCCCTGAATTTTCCTTAGCTGTTTTGGAATCCCACCTTTTGGGATGGAGTAGTATGTATGTTTCTTGCACGCTTCCCTCTGCGATTTATATCAGATTTTAAACTATCCCCGGTGATGACCACGGATTGACAAATGTTTGTGAAGTGCTTACTGTGTTTACTTTATGCCAGAACTGATTCTATCTAAATGAGATTATCCAAGGGTAGGTGCTATCTGTTACTGAATTCTGAATGAGAAGCTGATAACTTGCAATCTCCACCCAGAAGAGGAGTTTGAGACTCTTGCAAGATATATATCATTGCTAATTGTCCAGGGGACAGTGACAGCTTCAGTGGGATAAGTAGGGTTAAAACTGGTGAAGTAGCAGTGGGACTGTAGAAAACATCTTTCTACTTGTGATTTTAAATGTGATTTTGGTTCACCTACTAATGTTTCTCCTTTTGTTTTCCCTCTACTTTACTTGCAATAATTGAGCAGTTGGAAAACTACTTTCTGGATGTGTCAAGTGGTTGACAAAAATTGAGGCTCTAGGTGAACTAAATATAAAAATTCATTGGCATACTTTTAATTAAAATATTAAGAATTAAAATATGTTTCCATATCACTCAGACCTTGATTTGAGTAGTGAGGGGGTTTTTGGAAGATGTATTCTATTGATCAGTTAAAGTGGCAACGGATGCTTCCTGTGAGTTACAAAAGTGCATTTGTCTGGCTCTTATTGGGTATGGGCTCACCATCAGGCTCTGGCAGGGCTGAATGGTGTGATGAAGTGGCTTTGGAGGAGAGGAGGAGGGGCTGAGCACTCCACAGTAATGCTCTCATCCTGGGACCAAGCCCAGGCTGCCCACCTAGGGGTGATACCATAATCTCTTGTGACAAAACTGGCACCAGAAAGAGTACTGGATGCTGCATTTTTCTTTCTTCAGACACTGAGCCTGCTTGTTACCTTTGGCAGTAGAGCTCACAAATATGGATATGGAGGTGGACCAAAGGAGACTTAAACAGCTTTCAGGGAGTCAGTGGCCAAGTGGAAAAAAATATAATTTACTCAGACTTCTTTACTTTATGCTGGGGTCTTTATTCTCATCCCTATCATATCTAGGTAATAAACACTGTTCTCTGTTGCATTCAGCTATGATCTTTTTCTTGTAAAGAAATGAATTATGTGAACAAGCTTGAAGACAAATTCTAAAATATTAAAAGCTGTCCTTCTTCTAAAATCTAACTCTTATGTTAGTTGTTTACATACATAATTTAATAACATGCATATATTTTTTATATATTATTCTGACAGTAGTAAATGAAACCAGATTCAGGAAAAATATTCTGGTACACGGAATCTTAAAATACACGTTTGCATTGGTAAGGTACTAGTGTATATTTTGTAGGGCTTATATTGCTATTCGTTGTGGTTAGTGGTTAGTATGACTATCATGTTTTTGCAGTATTACGTATCCGAGAAAATGTAATTTTTTCTATTCCTTTTAAAATCAAATTACAATGTGACATTCAATAAAATATCTTTTGTGCAGCTAATAAAAATGAGATCCCATCTCACTGCTTTGACAAATAAACCACACAAGTCAAAATACTGCCTCTGATACAGTTTATAGCTTAAGCTTTCATGTCAGCCTTTCCTATAAAAAAGCCCCATTATTTATTAATAGCCTTCTATGTCTTAAAAGTTTCTTTTTCTTGTGTGGAGAAAAAATCATTTGCCTTTTAATGGGGTGTCAGATTTGTTTTCCAAACCTTCTAAAAGGTTATCGTTGTTACATATGGACAAGTGCTTTTTTCAGAATCAATGTAAACTCTGTTACCAGGGTAATTTACTGCAGTCCCCTGGTAGCTGTACGGAAAACTTAATTTCACCATTTTGCAAAGTGGAGGGGTGGGACTCTTTCCTTGTGGTTAACTATTTTCACATGGAGTGAAAAGAAAATGCATGCTTCTAGCACATACTAAATAACTGATGGTCTCTTGCCCTCTGTTTGAGTTCAGGGCACACTGGCAGTCTGGTAGGGTTCATGGCATAGAAGGATGACTGACCTAATTAGACATACCATAAAACCTTTTGGCAATTAACTCCCAACTAACCAAAAGATTCAGGCTGATAACTAAGAGTGGATAATAAAAGCTTGTTAAATTTCTGTCCATTACCCACAGACACACACACACACACGAATATCTGAGCCACATTTTTGATGACAGAGAAGTCTGTACGGAGGGAAGAATATTCTGTGAATGATCCAGAGGTGTCAGCTTTGGATCTGTCTTGAAGTCTGAGTTGAGAAATGACATGAAACACAAGCAAATATCAAGTTCAGGATTGTGCATTTAATTAGAGCTTGAATTAGCAGCTGCAGTCCTTTATTTTGAAAAAGGCAATAATAGCAGTATTTTCTCTCTGACAAACACTACTTAAAAAACCCTCCAAAACCAGAAAGCAACAGAAACTACTTATGACTTTAACAACATTTTTAGATTAAATTACCTTTTACTGGTAATTTCTATTAACTTATCTAATTGCCTAATGTTTTTGGAGGTGCTGCCTACCTCTGCACACTGAAGAATGTGGGTTTTTTTTTGCAAAAGGCATCAGATCTTTAAATGTGACAATTCATCATTTTTCCACCCCCATTTGTGACTGTTCACCAGACTGAAGACAGTTCACTACATTTGTGCTGTGCTTAAGAGGAAGCAAACTGGAGATCACTGCTACCAAAACAAACTGAGGAACAGATATCTCCAGAATTACTGAATTTTGAAGCTCACACTTGTTCTGCACAGGGGAGGGATATGCAAAAATTGGAATAATAAAATAGCTTTTTCATAAGGTAGAATGGAAAGGGGAATACAGATGATGGATAAATCTCATATCACTTCAGATGCTGGGAATTCCATGTTCATGCAGTGTTGACAGACCCCAGAGGAATTTTCCCATGGCATGTTGCACACATGCTGTCCACGGATGAGCATGATAATTCAAAGACTTCCATTCATCAACTGAATTTTAGAACAATCATCTAATATGTTAAGTAGGGGAAAAAAAGTCCAAAACCAAGCAGTTTGAACTTGTATGAAAGTATGAACTTTTATGTAAAGTATGAACTTTAATAAATAGCATGATAGACTTTGTTAAATTTGTGGATAGGATTACATAGCATCCGTTGCCTGGGAAATATGGTACTAAATTCAGTGACCCACCTTGTCCTATGGCATGTATTTTATGAGGAGTTCTCCCATAGGAAGTTTTCAGTAAGGTGTCATTTTCTCAGTAAAGAAAGGTTTTGACAGACTGTCCTGGATCATTTTCGAATACGAGTTTTTGAAATGAGATGTGGGATCCAACATCTTCAACACTTGTCTGTCTGTGCTCTGAGAAATACCACCCACTTACATGCTGAGAGCTTCTGAAAAACCTGCTGATATTCACTTTTCAGCAGGCTCAGTGTGCAACTCTTCTCCCTCAGAAAATCCTAAATATAAGGTGGATTTGTGTGTATAATTACTTTGGAACTTTGATTTCCAAGATCAGGAACACATTTTTGGCAGTATGTTTGCCCCACCATCTTCACACCCATGCATTTGTGAGACACTATCACAGATTATTCATTAGTATCACTGACAGGAGAAGGAAAGATGTGCCACATGTCATTCCTCCAGCTCATCTCTGGAAGCTTGACTTCTGGTCTCTGTTTCTTTCGTGATATATGAAACTACAAGGCATACTGCAGAGCAGAGCTATTCCAAGGAGTTAAAACTAATCTTAGCAGTGTAGCTGAATAAGTGTAGACACAGTAGAGGAATGCTTGAGCTATATGCATTCAGAGATAAACTTCTACTTCATTTAGCTCTTGTAGAGGCTGCTTGGATGTTCATACTTTGCATTATAACCTGAGTTTGCTGCCAGAAAAACTTATATTATGTGTATTATAATCAAAAAGCAGAATTCTGGCATGTGAAGGCTGTCTGACTCTGCTCAGTGTTGTTGAAGTAGCAAGATGATTCACCAGTGTGTCCCTCAGTTGTTGGACAAAACACCTGGAATCACTACAGACCTTGGGTCTACCTCCTGGTAGATATCCTAAGTGCATAAGAACCTGGCATAAACCAAACCCAAATCAGACCTCTTTCCACATTGTATCATTGCACCTTTCAGCTGTGACATGGACATGTTCATAGTTTCTTTCCTAGAAAAATTTTATAAGGTATTTGCTGTTGGAGTCTGGACTTGTTGCTCTTCCTTACAATCATGTGAGCTAATGTGTGACTCTGGCAAGCCCAGAAAAAGAAAAATCATTTTCAAAACCACGTAGATTTTCAGATGGTGGCAAAAGATGAGTTCCCAGCTGAGATGGTACTCCCTGACAAATACTGTATTGCTCTACCAAAGCAGAGGGCTTATCTGTCATGCTGTTGTAATAATTATTTTAACACAATGAACTTTTTTTTTGTTTAGAAACTCTTCATCTTTAGAAATGATCCTTAAAATTTTAAATATTACTACTACTACTTCTTTTGTCTCAATGTGGCAGTCACACAACACGAAATATTTTTACCCAGACTATTAAAATTTGGCAAAGTTACAATAACTGAAAATTAGTTCTTATAACGGGAAGTATTAAACGACAGTAACTCAGTAAGCAGGTCTATCTACATAAGCTCAAAAATACAGATGTAAAAGCAAACACAGCACTGTGTTTCCATGTGATTGTACTTTTTATCTGAGCTTACACTGAGGCAATGAAGTCATTGGAAGGTGAAGTGACTCACCCAAGGTCACTGACTGGCAGCCAGTGACCGAGTCACTATCACTGCCCAAGGAAGCTCCCGGCTCCCAGCGAACTACAAGGTAAGTGACACAAAGGTACATCTTCTCTCAGTTTCCATTATGTTTCTAATCTCTCTTCACTACAGTAATGAATGATAATGAGTTGCAATCTTTTCTCTGGGTTGCTCTTGCTGCCGCATCGGTGACACTTATTGTTACAATAAAGATATAAGTGGAGAAAAAAATTGTGCTAAGTGATATTATGAAGAAGCAAACCTAAATAACTTAAAAAAACGAACAGCAGTTGCAATAACTTGTTAGAAAGGACCGTCTTATTCAATGTGTCCATGTCAGGCAGGTCATCCTCTGCTTCATCTGGAATTGAAAATACCGTGCAAAAAATAGGCATGATTCAATAGTTCTATTTTATGCAAGCAAATCTTACTAACAGAAGAATGGGCAAGGACAGGTGCATAATTGACCTGATGATATTTACTACACAAAGCCATAAACTCCGTTAACCTGGCACTGAGGATCAAGCTCCTGTTACATAATTGCACTTTGGTGCTATAACATTAAGCATTTCAGACTCCCAGGAAACCAATTTTCAAAATTGCTCATAACTCAGGTCAATTTTTCTGAAAGAACTCAGCACTCAGCAAAACTTTTTCGAAAGGCAACACATTTTCAACCCTGCTCTGCACTCAGTGTCTCCTACAGGGCAGACTGTGATCTATGGGCCTTGTTGGGTGCTGCACCCTTCATCAAGGTCTGATTGAGAACAGTGTTCACTTTGTCTGAGAAGAAAGGGAGTGAGAAGGAAGCAGGAAAGAGCCTTCAGCTGCCCTGTCTCTTTTTCTTCCTCTCCATCCCTCTTTTGGCCCCCATATCTTCTTCCTCTGATACAGTATTTGCATCTCCATCGCAGTTCCAACCAGAAAGAAATATCAGCTCTGAGCCGGAGCTGGAAAATACCACGGCAGAAGGGTGTGGGTTAGGGACAATTTTGGGGAGAGGTGGATAAAGACTCTGCAGTCAGCAAAGCTGATTCCCCCTTAGTCTCGGGGCATGTCCCATCCCTGTGCTCTCCTAACGATATTGGCCAAGTTGGCAGCTGCTGAAAATTCAATAGCAACAGAATCCTTTGTGTATTTTAGCAGCAGAATATTCCATATGTTTGATGCTATCCCCTTAATCATCTTGTGCAATGTTCATGTTCTTGCCTTTTCTTGGTTTGCTGAAATCCTATATCCTGTGTTTTTTCAGCCAATTGTAAGTATGTGTGTTCGTGTGTGCATATGCATGCAGTTCACCATAATTAGTTTCTACTATATCAGATCAATTTTTTCTCCCATCCCAAATTTATGATTTACATTGTCATCATTCCTCTAATATCTTATTTTGGTAAGACATCTACTGTTTTCTTTTCTGTGAAAAATTAGCATTTGATTCCTACAAGACCACAAATATAGAACCACTGATAAGCACGACAAGTCCTGTAAGGAACCATGAGTCTGACTGGTCGTTTTGAAGTCCTGGGGGTGAAGGAAAGCAGTAGCCAAAAACTCATATGGTAGGGGAGTCTGCATTGTCTGTAAACCTTGGAACTGCCAAAGTATGTGATGTGTGTGGTGGGGCAAGGTGCAACTTGAATTGCTTATGTTTATGCGACTCCCCCCATCGATACTGTCATTAAATCCACTCTCTTCCTAAGAAATTCCCACTAACTTGCAGATCTAACATTTTGCCATGACTTTGGTTCAGCTGTTGTGCTGGTTCCTGCTGTGAATTGCCATTTCTGCTGGAGAATGGAGGGAGAGATATTATATTAAAATAACATTTTTTGTATTTAGCTGCTCATTTTCCTGGTCTCATTGGAGAACATCAGTTAAAAAGCCTAGTATCTGTTTAAAAGAACAATTTATTACAGTCCCTATTTTTCTCCTAACATTCGGTTTAATAAAAGAAGTTTAAAATGTATCAAAGTTTTAACCTTTAGTTTGATCAAGTCTGGTTTATGAAGTAAGATTTTTCAGTGGCTCATTAGGGTAATTAAATTTAGCACTTTTAGTTTAAAGCACACTGAAAGCTTTGAAATACCGAGTCCCTCTCTCTGTCCATTCATGTCATAAAGCTTTAACTCTTATGAAATACCTTTAAAAAATCTTTGTTGGTTTTGGTTTTGGTGGTGTCATTCATATCAGGGAGAGTCTCACCAAAGTGGCTGTGCTGGTGAATCATGACCCTTAAAAGAGCCACAGTGAGAGCTGAATTGCTATTTCCCACACTTGAAATGTTTATTAGCTCTGTTCTGCTGTGGTGCACCAAGTGTTTCAAACTTCAGAGAAAATGATCATGAAGGTTCTGCTGTCTTGAAGGACAGCTTCTGCTCTTAGGATAGTAAGCAGCAATCCATTAATTGAATTTTTGTTGTTTCTGTGGATAACTTGTATACCAAGTTTTGGGTTTCTTGAAGACGTTTGTTATTCTAAGTAGATTCATGTTACCCTGAAATATTTCTGATCCTACAGATTTGTTTTGAGTATCTGATACATGAGGTTGGATCTTTGCTGGTTAATTTATCAGGTACATCACATAATATCGTCTCTGTTTCTATCTGGGATGAGCATAATTCTTCAAATTGCGTATCTGCTGGGAATACAGTGTTTCTGAATTCACAGTTTGTATTCTATGAGTATACTGTAGTATTCATTTAACATTAATTTTCCATGAATGTTTCATGTACCTTGTACTGGTTAATAACATGAAGAGACTTTATGTATCCAAAACACTTCTTCTGGTGTATTTGGGGAATTTATAAAGCTGTTTTTACTACCCTTCACTAGTAGTTTGCAAACAGAATTTTTCAATTTGCTTTCAAACTCCTTTCTTGGAACCTGTTCTGCATCCTTCACAGGTCACTATAATGTGGCTCTGAAAATTCATACTTAAACAGAAATGTCTTCTGAAAGTTATTAATAAAAGAGCACTAAACCCACATTCTCCTCTATTTTGTGAGGCATTGGTCCAGCTAGGGTCAATAATTAGGAGACTACTTGCTTATTCTAACAAAAAAACAAGTGAGAAAAATAAACTATGGATTTTTATATGAATCCTGCTTCTGGCTCTTTCCGGGGATGACTTCTGTTTTCTTCCAGCATGCTGGGTATGTTCATTTAGCTTCTACATAAAAATATTAAGAGCTATAAAAGAAGCAATTTCCTCTATGTGTATGCTTTTAAAATACATTCCCTAATTTTTTTCTCTCTTTTCCCCTTCTCTTACAGGAGTTTCCCCTTTCTACTGTTACAAAGGGCTCAAAAAGGACAGCTTTCCTCTCTGAATGAGTTTAAGCAGCAGTAGCTGCTGGATGTTGGGCTGGCAATGCTGGAAGTGCCTGTCCATCACCCTGCCTCTCTATCAGCCCCTGGTACCAGGCACACCTGAAACACTGCACACCTGTGAGAGGGGGCAGGCTGAACCAGCACCCTGTATGTAACCCCAGGACCCCCAGTGGTGGTTTACAACTGTATTCTGAGGGATGGGGGTCTTTCAGGGCTACAGCCTTCCAGAAACATAGCTTTGATGGGGCTGTCATCATCCATCTGAAACAGCCCTTCTGGGAATGCCACAGGAGCATGGTATTTAGGTAGAGGTACAGAGTCACTGAAGTACCTGTGGAAGTGCAGTATAGGGAGCTGGATAATCATAAGTCTTACAACTCTTGCAGGTTTTAATCATGATATACTTGCTTGTAGAGATAATTTCAACAGGGCTGCACATTATTCATTTTTAGGGAAGTCTGGCGGCTGCCAAAATCCTAAATCACAGCATTTGCTTCCTGCTTGATGCTAATTTGGGCCAGTTCCAGCCCACGGAGTTCCTTTTCCATTGTGTCATTTAATTACACATTTACCCACACTTCTCAGCTAGTAAGAGCCTTGATATACGGCCTCTTAATCTAATACTGATCTATTAAAAACTACACTCAGTATTTTAAAGTGTTAGACAACAGATGGAATTGACAGTTTTAATAGGTAGCAACTAACATCATCTCCCAATCTACACCTCTGTATTGGATTTCAAGCAACTGATATCACTGTGGACATGTGCAGATATGGAGCTTGCATTTAAAGGCAGAAATTCAATCAATAGCCTGTCTCTCAACAGAGCTTACTAGATTATATCAGTTAGAAGTGACCATCTGGCCTAATCTTGGGAGTTCTGAGATATCATGTAGATCTTTTTCACTAATGTCATTTTTATTTGGTTAACATTAATAAACTGTAGCAAACATTGCAAATCTTGCAATCTGAAGCTGTAACTCAATTTTTGCCTTTTACATGACACAAGTCAAACATCTGCTTCTCTAGGGGGAACGTGTGTGAGAGCCAGCAAAAGAAAGATGCGATCGCTCTGAAGATTTTACTGTCTTTCTAGGTGTTGTGAAATGATGGAAAGTGGCAGTCTTTTTTATTTACTAAAAGAAGAGTGTGTTACCAAAGGGTATCCAACAACTAATGTGATTATTTCTATGAATACAAAATATGGAGGGAAATATGCAGATAGCATTCTGGGGGGTGAAAGTTTCAGCGTATTCTATGACTGCGATAAAAGAAGAATGCACATTACATATTCATCTACCAGATTTATGCTACAAATAAAGTCTAACTTTTAATCTGGTACAGTCAATATATATCAAATATCTGTGAAGAGTCGTTTAACGCTGTCACAGCCAGAATGCATAAACTCTGAAAAGCCTTTTTTAATACCAGAGTCAAGAACATTCTCTTCTGGTTTCTTGCTCCTTTAAATTTAATTTCAAATTCTATTTTGTGTTTGGCTGAACACCAGCACTATTAGAAGTTCAGAAATGTTCTGGTCATAAAAAAGGACAATAAATGTCAGTGTCCCAGGTCTAATTATAAATTTGTACTCATAAGTGGCATAATAGTGATTCAGTTATGAAAGGTATTGTCATTGGATGTTGATCTTGCAAAATAAAAGTCAGGAGTGATTTCTGAATGGATCTGATGTAATCAAACCCCTTGAAATTCTGGAGACTCTTCTTTTTTACCTTTATTTCATTGTTGATCAATTAAAATTTTTTAAATTTCAAACAGTGGAGGGATACATAATGAAAGCCCATAGGTGGGGATGGGGAAGAGAAGGACAGGCAACATTGCCAAAAAGAAATGATGCCAGAAGAAATTGGGAGAGAAAAAAAAACCAACAAAAACTTGGGAGCTTCATTAGAGCAGTAACCCTCAGGGCATCCTGTTGTGGGGTGCTGAGGACCCAGAAACCAAAGACATATGTCCTCATGACATTGGTAGTTAGAGCAGTAAGAAGCTGGGCATGTTATTTCAGCCTAATTGTCCTCATTTCTCCACCCAAAAATGCTGCAAATGATTGCTACTTGCTTCTATTTCCAGAAACTATTGTATCATTTAATGCCTTCTAAGGATCCAGGCTGTGTTGCTATCACAGTGTTTCACTTACAAAATGGAACCAGCTGACTTTGAGAAAAAACCCAATCCTACTCTGCTTCCTCCAAAACAAAATCTGGAATACAGACAAGCCGCTTAAATCCCTAAAATAATAGTAAAGGGTAGAATTTCAGTGTTGTTATTGTAAAAATATTTCAAAACTGGGGTAAAAACAGAATCTGGAGAAACTGCACAATCATGGAATAGTACCCCTTACAAGTTAAATACTTTTTTTTGGAAGAACAAAATTTTGGTAAAAATTGCCCTTGGAATATCTTGGATGAAACATTCTATTTTTAGATTTATTTTTTTAATTTCTCTATTTTTTGGTAAAAGTGAAAATCTGAAATGGATTTCAGTTCCTGTTTTTTTTCTTTTTTGTTTTGTTTTGTTTTGGGGTTTTTTTTGGTTTTTTTTTGCTTTTTTTTGGGCAGCCTTCCTTCTCAAAATTCCTGTTTAAAATATGGAGAAATATTGTTTCTTTCAAAATACATCACAGGCAATACTAACATTTTCAGCCAGCTCTGACAAGGGAATGGAATTTTGCATAGCAAAGAGATTCTCAAGACATCTTTTCTTTTTTTGCTGCCAGTGAATCCAGCAGAATCCTGAAGTTGACACTGGTCGGCTCTGCTCTTCAGTGAAAGTACAAATGTTGCAGTGTGTATTTACAAAAAAACCTACTCAATACTTTTGCAGGAAGAAACCCCTACATTTACCTATTGATAGTAGTTTATTGAATAGGAATGGAACACAGCCAGCAGCTCCTTCCACTCTAGCAGGCTATGCACATACAGTACTTTTTTAAACTTTCTGTTTCTCACTGTAGTTAATAAATCAGGATGCAGATGAGAGATTCATAGTTAATTTTCAGTAGCTAGCACAGCATGTCTCAGCCTATAAAGTCCTGGAAGTCTTAGGCTGTGAATTCCTTGATACTGACAAGCCAAACAGCTTAGAAATTATAATTATAAGTTACAAGTGTCTTAAGGGTTGTTCTTCTGACATAAAACTAATTTCATGTTTTTATTCATAATGTGAAATAGACGAGAGGATGGGGCCTTATTTAGATTGAGCTCCCAGAGATATCACAGGCTCTGTGTCCTGATTATAATGGGAAAAGATCACTTACTTCATTCCTTGTAGCTAGTTGACTCTTTCTGTGTGCTTTTTTTTGACAATCAGGCTAACGAAAAAGTGGGATTTCTTTCCCTTTTCATTCCAGGTTTGTTCATAGGCAGACATCTACTGGTGACTGTTGTTTTCTCCTTAATGGCAGTAATACCTGAGTGTATTGGGTTGTCTCCTGGTGAACTGGTTCTAGCCTGACACCTCCTTTTGCATGAGTGGCAAGTGGCCATGTGCCCCCCTCAACAGAGAAGTGAGAAGGTGACACAGGAAGGAGCCACAGAGAAAGCAGCTTCAGAGGGTGAGGAGAGTTCCTGTCACTCAAAACTCCTCCAGGACTTCAGAAGCTGAGGATATTCGAGGGGCACCCCAAAGTTCATTACAGCTGTGTCCCCAAAGCCAGTACCAGTCACATTTTGGCACACATGATGGAACTGGGGGCTTCTAAGAGCCCAGGGTGAGCCAAGGCACAAAAATGGGGCTAAAGCTGAATCCTTCCACAAATCCCTATATAGAGGAACTCATGTCAAGCTAGATGAAGGAAGGTAGGCCAAGGGCTATAAGACACTAGTGAGAGAGACAATAGGTTTCTGTTTATTGACTGAGCCTTCCTTCCCTGCCTCAGGAAATAGATTTGGCTCGTGTTCACTGCTGGGGATTAGGAGTTACTCTACTGCAGTAGTTAAATTATGTGGCCTTTAGGTGCTTAAATGAGCTGTGGTAGTTTCAATCTCAATTTTGCACATGCATCTGAGGATTTGCATTAATTAGAAGTCCAGTAATTCCTACATGGACATGCAATGTCAGCACTGGCAAATTCAGATTGATCAGGTAATATAATTTTAGCTAGGATAGGTGAAGTTCCTCACATCCCTCTCAGAAAATTCCATGCTTTTATACCTACTGGATTCAGTCAGATCTTTCTTCAGAGAGATTTGAAGTGGAAAGCATCTCACAAGAATGTTGTGAGCTTATGTAGAGAGAAAATTAGAAGGGCTAAAACCTAATTAGAACTTATTGTGGCTACAAATACATCAATAACAAAAGGCCAGTATTCCAACATATGAGCAGCAAAGAAGGAACTCAGTGTACACATTGGTTTTCTTAAGCTGTGAGAGGTTAGAGGGAAAGCCCTAACTTGCTTGAAGAATAGGAATCCTTTCCTTTTTTTGTCTTTCACCATGGAATAAGGAGTTTAAAGAACTTCCTCATAGTTTCTGCAATCATCCAAGATTAATTTAAAGAGGACCTCTGAACATGGATTTTTCTGACATAAGGCCTGCACCATAAAAAGACAGAGAATTGTACAAAGTTATCTGCAATAATTACCTGTGTGTGATACTGAACCAAGGTGTGACTGAACTGGGTGCTACATTCATCTCTTTGGACAAGAAAGATTTGGAATGCCTCTCTCGACATCCCTTTATGCTGTCCCTTTATACTTTCTACTATTATTATTATTATTA
>VZRX01018695.1:0-94086 GCA_013398075.1 Notiomystis cincta
GGAGCTGATCCACACCTGGAGCCAAGAGGGAACACAATAATTTCTGTTCTTAAATTAGAAGCTCATTCTTGCAAGTAAAAAGAAACAAAAAGACCAAGAAGCAAAAAAGATTAAAAAAAAAAAAAAAAGAAAGAAAAGCAACTAAACCCAACATTCTTATTATAGGAAAAGGGAGCAGAATTCTAAGCACTTAAGTACTTTTATCATGTAACACAGAGGCACAGATTTAGATAACAACCACTTAAGGAATTAATTACATTCTTTACACCAAAAGAGATGGAAAAATGACGTTATCCCAGTTTTGCTCACCCCAAGGAAAGGAACACTTAAAACATTTTCCTAACTTAATGTAGAACTGTTCACTTGTCTCATTAGTAAGTTTAATTGGAAATTCTGTTTGGATTTTCAGTAGGAGAATAGGCTTTGCTTTGCTCTCTTCCTTGACTTGTTCAGGTTATTTTTTCTTGTGTGGTTCCTGCTTCTCACAAAATGTTTAGGGGAAAGTCAGTCCAAATTCACAATCCAAAATCTTATGCAAATTACTACAAGCCAACTGCTGTACAAATATTATGAAACACAAGTCTCCCCAAGTCCTTTTCAATGTCTGCTGAACACAGCAGGATCAGGCACTTTCTATTTTTGTTGAAGCTCAGGTTTCCAAGTTGGTAGAATAGAAGGTATTTGAGTAAGTCTTTCTGAAATAGTAAAAAAAAAACAAATACATTTTAAAAAAAAGGTTCCATGCCTAAGAAAAAATGCTTTGGGAAACTGGCAATCTTCCTAAAACCCAAAATGTTCCAGAAACACAGCCTATGATTCAAAAGCACTTTGTCATCTGTACAGTTTTGCTTATAGCTGCATTGCAGCATTCTCTTCAGGAGTGCTCGCTGCTCCTAGAGGATAAAATGACCCAAGTGCCTGCTCTGTTCCATCATTATTCATTAATGAAGAGCCTGGGCCCAGAGGATTGTCATTGCAGGAGAGAAGGAAGCTTCCTTAATCCATCCCTCCAGCAGGACACACATGGACACTGAACAGGAGGCAGGAGAATCAGACTGGATTTCAAGGGATGCTTTAGCAGCAGTTAGGGGCTGTTATCAGTTTAGATGGGACTGTTATCAGTTTAGATAGCACTGATAACAGGGCTCTAAAGTGAAACCACCCTGAAGAACACAGGAAATGCAGAGACCTTGAACCAACAGGGCTGAGGGTGAAGTCATTGCCTTCAGCCAGACACCCTGAGCACGAATCTGTTTCCTCCAGGTTATGTAAAATGTAAATGCTGAGCAGAGAGGAGCTGAATGCTGAAACACTCAGGGTGCTCAAAGCCAGACTCTGTGTGTGTGTCTTGCCTAATTCCAGTACACCTTTTGTTAAACAAATTTAGATTTTTTTCTCTGCCTCCCTATGCACCTCTACTGCTCTTCCCAGAGACCACCTGAACAGATCTTCTCCCTCTTCCTGGTTTTCTCCTTCATTTTCTCCCAAAGAAACCGATGCCACTGATAAATACGAGAGAGCTCTTCCTCCTCCCCTCTGAGCTCCCAGTGCTCACCCTCTCCTTGCTAATCTCTGCACCCTGTCCTCTGAGGCCACAGCTGTCATTTAACCTCATGTACCTCTTTGGGAGGGCTTTTTTTTTTGCTTGTTTTTCCCTTTGAAGCAAGAAGCAGGAGCACAAATTAAGCAAAATTTTGGGAGATCAGCATGGAGCAGTATCCATATCCTGTCAGGAGTGGCTCCAAAGACAACCAAGAGTACTGCAGGCTCATTTCTTCTTCACTGGAGAAAAGCCCACTCAGGGAAACAAAATATTCCTCACACTGAAAGATTTTGAGAATCTTACCAAAAATTCTCTATTCACTTAATGATTCCAAAAACCAGCAGATGACAGAGAAGTTCAGAAGTAATTACACCAGCCTATTAATAGCAAGTGCCAATAAGTTTCCATTTCTATGCCCCTCATTAGAAAAATGAACAATTTCTGGTCTTGTGGAAACAGGCTTGCAGAACACAAAAAGACTCTAACAGCATTAATCTTTTAGCTTCCTGAGCTTTGTTTGTGCCACAGCCTTTATTTGCAATTAAGCTTAGTGCATATGAAGTTCACTGCCTGCCAGCCCTCACTGCCTGCTCCAGCCCAGGGTGGGTAATTCAAGCTCCTTTTCACTGACCTACCAAACTCTGACCTGTTGGACCTGGCTGGTAAAAGTGAGAAGGGATTACAGTTTCATTGAGATCGTGATATCTGAGCGATTCATTCAACGAGGGGACCAATTATGTCTGATCCCCTCACCTTTCCCCCTGCTTCTGGACTGGACTGATTTGCCAGGAGAAGGTAATCCTGAGTCAGGGTGAATTTGATCACAGTGACCTGAGATGAAAAGTGCTGGATCTTGAAAATGATCTCGGATTCATGCAGTGTTCAGCTGCTATGGATCAATGCTATGAAAACAGAGGTTCTGTGCCTGGAGATGAATATCCAGCACACTCTCATTTATTTACCTGCGGTCAGGGTGGTGCATACGAGACCATCCTGGGCCCTGATAAAAACAGGGAATGTTTCACAGGTGCTCAGCTGTGTCAAAACACTAAATCTACAAAACTTGGAATCCTCTGTCACCGGCTGAAGGCAGCAGGGATTCATTAACTGATGCAAAACCATCAGTCCAGTGCACCTAATACAGCGTTCTCTCATGAACACAAAACTAATTAATAACAATATTTTAGTACCAAACACAGCCATGAATGCAGCCAGCATCAGACCAGAACCAACACAGAGCAAATTCCTGCACAAACGATGTTTGGAAAGTTGTTGGACTCCCTGGTTCTCGCTCCAGAAAGGGCTTTGCCCTGCCTGTCTCAGCATGAGGCGCTCGATCCCGACTTCACCGTGCAGGGAGCTCCCCACAGCCCCCGAAGCCGGGCAGGAAGGCTGGCAAAGCCCGGGCTGCAGCCCCACGGGCCCCGCAGGGAACCAGCGCGGGCACCCCCGCACCCCGCGGAAAGCGAGCTGGGCACCTGCTGCCGGCAGCGCTCTCCAGCGCAGGCGGGATGCAGATGCCTCCAGCAGCGGTTCACTTTCTCTACCCCTAATTTAGGGCTTGGTCCCGCCCCCGAGGGCAGCGACGGGTTTGCTGCGGGGCAAGCAGAGGGTGCAGAGCCCAGCGATGCTGCCCGGTGCCAGCTCTGCCTCCAGCAGACCCTTTCCCAGCAGAGCTGCCCTTCCTCCCCAAGACAGCCACGCTCCGCGCTGCTGGGGCTGACACAGCACAGGAACCAGACGCAATTGCCCAGCTGAAAATCCTATTTAAAACCTCCTTACACATTAAAAAGAAGCAATGCCGGGCCGAGGCAATTAAGCTCCATGTCAGCTCCCTGCTTGGAAATTCCTGCTGATATCCCTTAAAAACATCTCCCCGTGCTCTGGCACTCTGCTTGGGCCACATGCTGTCCCCCTGCCCCTGAACGCAGACTGCAGCTGCTGTGCTTTATGTAACCCTGTTTGCTGCAACGTCACAGGACCTAAATACCACATTTCAGCACAGAACCGCATCTGAAGACGTGGCTTGTGTTGATTTTGAGCGAGTAGCTCCCCTCCCGCGGCCTCAGCTTCTTCAAGCCGTGTTCCTCGAGGCTGGAAAGCGCTGAAGCAGTCCTGAATCCTGGCTTTATCGAGCTGCTGCCTCCAACACCCTTGGCTTGCCCTTGAAAAGGCTTTCTGCAGCCATGACTCACTGCTACAGCACAAAACCCAGCCCAGCGCCAGCGAGTTCAGCACGGAGGGACATTTCCCTGCGAGAGGGAGCATCCTGGGGCAGGAGGAGGGAGCACAGAGCACCCACATCGGTGTTCTTGCTGTTTAAAAACAAGAAAAGAGGCAGCTGTAATTCAATTTCCCTGGGTCCAAAGGCGCTTTCTGGATTGGCAGTTTCGTTCAGGTGCAGGAAATGCAAGGGCACAGCCAAGCTTTGGCCTTGCACCACTCAAAGGGGGGAAATGCCCAGCAGGGAGGGAGGATTTGAATCATAGAAGTATTGGGGGGGGAAATAAAGAATGGAAAACAGGCAGGTGTTTGCAGCCAACTTTGATTTTTAAAGCCCACATCACTGGGTATTTGCTCTTCAGAACAAAACCCCTTTAATACTATATGTATTTCTGGAAACTTTGGGGTATCATTTTCCTAATGGCCTAAAATAGAGCCCCAAGTGTTCTAGTGCTGCAGCAGACCATGAGGATTTCTGTTACCAGTAGAATTCTGTCTGGAAGTTGCCTTTGGATGGATGAAACAAGCTGTCCAAAAGCTGCAGTTCCGGGAAGGATGACACAGGATACTTTCTGGAACATATTTATTTATCTGAAACCCACATGTGGTCATTAGGCTGCTCATTTCCCAAAAAATATGAATAACCTGTGATCTGTGGGATATCATCTGAGCTTCCCATATTCTCCCCCTCTCCTATGCCCACTCAGTGCTTACAAATTGTGGTGAGACATTACTGCACTCTCTGGCACAGTGGGGATTTGAATTCTGATTGAAGACCAGCAAAACACAAACATATGGAGAAATAAAGCCATTTACATCTCAATTTGGCATATCCCATGCTGTATAGAACTAATTATGGATCTCTGGGCTCATTAATTTTCCCTGGAATTCCCATGCAGTGGTGGCACCGAAGCCAAGTGTGAAACACCCTATGGCCAGTCCCAAGCCAGGCAGGCAGGATTCCAGATGTATTTCCCAGCACAGCCACACAAACAGCTGTGCTGACACTGGGAACTGGAGAGGGTGACAACAGTCCCGACTTGCAGCATCCAAAGTGCTAAAAATCCATTTAACACCACCAGCACTTCCCCAAACAGTGCATGTGCACAAGCACCCACCTAGTGAAGGACCAGGGCTGTGGAAATGCCCCAAATCAGAAGGATTCCTGTGCAGCACTGCAGAGGTTTACATGTTAATGGGCTGTACAAAAGCCAGGGGTGGTCAAAAGGTTCTGTTTATCCTCCTAGCAAGGATTGTTTATCCTCACAGCAAATGCAGCCACTCACTCTGGGCTTTTGCAGCTCTGATGTTTGTGTAACATAATGCTCGAGCCATTAACAGCAGAATCCTTCTTGACCCTTACGTGCCCAGGTATTGCCAGAGCTTGGCTCTTCCTTAATCCCAGGAGGTTTTATTCCTGGAGAAAAGAGAAGGAACTAATCCAGCCTGGATTACAGGAGGTTTGTGCACTCAGTGCCACGCACAGATCTGAAGGGTTTGCTCTTGCTCAGCTCACACGAGTCTGTCACATAACTGTGTCTTTATGCAAACAGAGACGGAGAGAATATGCACAAAGAGCATCCACAGATGTAGGAACCACGTCAGGAACAGCACAGGGGTGATGCAAGGGAAGGAGCAAGCTGTGAATGTGAGCACTGCTGAGAAACATGAAACACAAAGCTCTGGTGCAGGTAAAACACATGTAAGTGCACTTTTTACAATTATTCTTGCACAAAAAGATAGATCTCTTTGCAACAAAGGACCAGACCCGGGTAGAAACCCATCTCCAGAGGCTGGAGCTGCCCTGTGTGGCTCACACTGGTTTAAATCAGCTTTTCCCAAGCCCAGAGACTCCATCAGCACAGGGATTTCATGGAGAAATCCAAAGCAGGCTATTCCGAATTAACGAGCACGCATGAGGAGGGCACGGCAGTGGGGTTATGAAAACTCTCATTTCTAACACACAACCCAAAACTAAGGATGAGTAAAGGCACTGTTTTCATGGCCATGTTGGATCCTGTTTGTCACTTCTCTTGTGGATGGGAAGGATTTCAGAAAATTAAATGTATTCTAACTTCCAGTCACTTCTAAAATTACAAACAGTTGAAAGATCACATTAAAGGTCCTTTATTTTGGATCTCCTCGTGCCATAAATCTCCAGATCTGGAAAAAACATCAGACCTCTAGGAATAAATACAAAAGCATTATCTTTAAATACCATCAGAAAATAAATAACCACTGACTTGTGGATCTGAAGCTGAGAAAGCAACAGACACACAGACAGGGATTGAAGCAACTGTGGGAGGAGTTGAAATGTTGTGGGGGGTTTGTACCAATTTCAATCTCGTTGTAAATCTTATTTCAGTGATAATGAAGGTTTCTAATGACTCTGATGTTCAGCAGGTTGCTCTCGCCCCCAGCTCGCACTCACTTTTATGGCAGGAAATAAAATGTTGCAAAAGCAAATGAAAGTACTTTTTTCCCTTGTAAAAACTACAAACGACCCAGCCTGATAATAATTTTCTTTTCTTATCAGCAAACTAGCAAAATGCTTGAATCTCAAGGATTCTTGGCAGTTTGCAATACAGAAAAAAAAAACACCAGAAAATACTGTAGGGGCTGGTTATATTTAGATTTCATACTTCCACAGAGAGAGTCACAGTCTGATCTCAACCACAGGAAAGCATTGATGTGTTCCCCAACTGGCTGGGGTTTTTTTACCCCTTTAGCTATGTTCAAATGTTCTCTGTCCTGCCTGAAGGGAGCCCACAGGAAAGATGGAGAGGGAGTTCTGACAGGAGCCTGGAGCGACAGGACAAAGGGGAATGGATTCCCACTGAGAGTAGGGTTAGGTGGGATATTGGGAAGGAATTGTTCCCTGGGAGGGTGGGCAGGCCCTGGCACAGGGTGGCCAGAGAAGCTGTGGCTGCCCCTGGATCCCTGGAAGTCTCCAAGGCCAGGTTGGACAGGGCTGGGAGCACCCTGGACAGTGGGAGTTGTCCCTGCCCAGGGCAGGGGTGGCACTGGATGGGCTTTAAGGTCTTTCCCAACCCAAACCATTCTGGGATTCCATAATTATCTTTCTATTTAGGTAATAACTGTATGATGACATTTTAATTCCCAATTTCTAGCAGATCAATTTAACCTGAGCTTCAAGTATGACCTGCTCTGCAGCCAGGAGTTTTCAGTGCTACTTCAATTATAACCTTACAGATCCCAAAAAAAACCAACTTTGGAAAACACAAGTTGCACTTATAAGTTACCAAACTGTCCTGCATGACTAAGCTGATTTCTAAATAATGACCATTCATTCTTTTTTCAATAAAGGTAATTACAGTGTTGGGTATAAAAATGTTTATATAGGCAAAGTAAAAAGCTGCCACTGACAAGTAAATTATTCATCCATTCTAATTATGCTGCTTACAAAAATTGGCTCGAAAAATTAAATTAAAAAAAAAATGGTTTCTAACAACAAAAACCCTGAGAAATACTTGAAAGTTAAAAGAGTTGTGGTGTAAAGTTCACTTCTAATATTTCTTACCACTCAGTTTTGGTCCCAAAGCCTGGGCAGATTTCTGTAAGACATTGTAACTTCTCTCACATAGGCTTGTAAAAGTTGTAGCGCCAGGGAAAAAAATGTCATTTCCTAAGATGTTACAAGCTGAACATAACAGTAAAATCTTGTAGAGCCTAAAAAGGAGGATGCTGAGTTCTGCAGCTCTGAGTCTGCACAGAGGGACAACCAACTCACAAACACCTCAGTGCTGGAGTACAGAGAAAACTGACCTGCTCCTGTCAATTAAATCCATGGACAAGGGGCCTTAAGAACACAACAAACCAAAACTGACAATGAGAACCACCTAATATTTCTTCTTGGCTCATTTGTTCCAGCCAGTGAAAAGTATTTGAAATATTTTTGTCAAAACTCTGACTGCTATTGGCCTTTTTTTGCCTTCCCAGCAGTAATTGTGGGTACCAAACCTTGAAGAAAGAAAGACCAAATTCTGTAGTGGCTGAACACTGCTAAATGTCAGACAAATCTATGAATGGGGGGTCAGATCCTCAGAATATGTTAAACCAGGTGTTACTGCCACAAAATCTCCCAGAAATACAGGAGGCAGCAAACCAGCAAAAATTAAATACTTCTGCATGGAATCCTCTGGGTTCCTCGGAGCAGACAGGTGTGGTGAAAGGAAAAAGGAAGGAAATACAAATGAAGGAATAAATCCACCTTATTTATAAGGGAAAAGAAATACCCTGTGACAGGGTTGAGTTTTAAGTCCCCATAGAGATGCTATTTACTCAAAGTGTTTCATCATCCAATTTGAGTTCAGCTTTTCTGTTAAAAATACAAGATACAGGCAGCTGGTTTACACACTTTGATTTCCAAGCTAAGGATGAACACCTGATCATGGGAGGAAAAAGTGCACACGAAGGTGCCAAGACAGAAATCCCCCCAGGTGTGCTGGGGGCACCCAGGGAAGAGAGGACTGTGTTGGAGCAGAGGCAGGAGCCCTGCACAGCACCCAAAAATGGGGAGGGAAACCCTGGTAGATCTCCTGGGATTGAAGCAGCATCCCTGGAGGTGCCTGAGCTCCCTCCTCATTTCCAGGACACCCTCCAGTACTTGCACTTTAAAGGCTTTTATTGTTATTAAGGATATTCCTGTATATTCATCCCCTTCATTCAAGCCCCAGGGTTGATGGAAGGGTGGAAGACGATCCTTGAATATAGAAGCAGGTAAGTTACACCTGCTTCCCAGAGTGACAGGAATACTCTCCAGAGCTGCTCCAGCCCCAGCAGAGCAGGCAGAGGCTGTTATTGTCACATTGTCTTGGCTCATGCGAGTTCCTTTTGATGTTTCATAATCCCAAGAGTGCTGAAAACTCAGTGAAAAACACATTCCTCCTCCTCCAGATCTGTCTCATCCGCCAGGCGCCTCCTCTGCACAGAAAACTGATCCCCAAGAGAAGGAATGATGGATGGCAGCAGGAATGGCCAGAGCCAAGGACACCAGCATGTCCATTCTCTGGGTGAGAGTGGTCACCTCTGGCACTGCCCAGCACTGATCTTGGTGCACTCCCAACCAATCACTTCAGCTGCACTCGTTATAATTAGTGTCAAATAAGTCACAAATAATGAGAGACAGCTCGTCAGCAGCACCCCCTTCTCCCAGAACTGACAGGTGAGGTAAATCACACTGCACATGTACACAGCCTTCCAAAACCAAAACCCTCCCAAAACCACACAGAAGTTTTCCAACAATCCAAATGGGACCTTTCTGCACATATCCGTTTATATTCCTACAAACAAACCGGGGAGAAAACCCCAAACCATTGGGGTGTGTCACATACAGTGTTTGCTCAGCTGAGAATAACACACATTTATATGTGTATGAAATGCTTTCCTACTGAAAGCCAGACTGGATTTCCAGGTTAGAAGCTGATGGGAAATGTGAAGAATGCCAAAATGTGGAGAAGTCTGAGGGCTCCACACCTGTTTGATACCACGACTTGAGCTGGGTGAGGGAAGCAGGGAAGTGCCTCCCACTGGGAGCCAAACATCTGCTCCTTTCAAACACCTCCACATCCCTTTGCAAAGAATGCAAAAGGACAGAAACAACTTGGGGCGAAAGCAATTCCTCAGCTGAACCTGATGCCGTGGTTTTCCACCCAAGTCTAAGCGCAGCCTATGGAAGTTGAGGCAGGTCACTGCTGGGAGCTGCCAGTTCCAACCTCTATAACCGACCTCCTGAAGATTCCTCTCATGGAAACTAGCCATTTCCAAGGCTTTTCCTGCAGGGAAGTGGCAGGCAGGCAGCTCTGAGTTGTGGTGGCAGGAGGCAGCAGACAGGAGCGGTGCGTGTCCGTGAGCGCGCGGGGCCGGTAACGTTACCCTGCTCTGCGGGGCCGTAAACGGAGACACGGCTGCAACCTGAGCCGCTGGAAACTTCTGCTGGTGGGCCTTGAGTTGCCCGGGTTTTGCTGGAGAAGAAAACTTGGGCACAGCCATTTCCTGGGCCACCATTTCATAGATGTTTCATGCATCCCTTTAAATTCCAGCAAGATTTGAGGGAACTACGCGTGAAGCTTCGAATCTTCAGGTGGATTTTGAACACTTTCCAGGTTAAGGGATTGATGGAAGATGTGAGGATGGAGAGGATTGCTCTGCCAGCAACACTCCAAGCAAAGGATTTGTACTTGGAGCAGAGATCTTGAGGCGAATTCGTGCAGTTTTAATTCCTTCCAGCGGAGGACAGTGGTTTACAACAGAAGGAGCTGAAGGGCTGCATTTCATCTGGAATTACGTTTCCCATGGTGGCAGTGCAGGGAATACACCTTGCCCAGGTTTTATGTGAGCTGAGGATGGAAAGCCCCAGCCTGGCCTCTACCTGCGTTGCTCCAAACACCAAAGTTTGCTTAAAAATTCCCCTGGAGCTTCCAAACTGTCCCTGCAAGGGTGAGCTGATGTCAAAACCCCAACTTCTCATCACATTCCTAAACCAGAACCAGTATTCAGAATGCTGAAATATTTTAAGAACTGTTTTAGAACTATTTGTAGGATGCAGGATGTGTCAATTTAACTGTACAATACAGTGATTTTCTGGCTGAGACTGCACTGCTTTAAAGGCTTGATTTCCATGGGGAAAAAATCTCTTATGTAATATTTAATATTTGAAATAAAATGCTGAGAAGGCACGTATCTTAATTATTTAGCTTCTGACACATACCCTGCCTTTAAAAATTCAGCGTCTGACTGCAGATCTGAAAGACTTTCCTATAAATAAGTTATCTTCTCCGAAGCTGTAGCAAATTCCAAAAAAGTATTGCAATGGTTCTTGGTTGATCAGAGGAAGCACAGGACTATTAAAATGTAAAAAACTCCACGTATTTGAATATTATTTTAAGGCAGAAAGCCATTCCAGGTTGCTGGAATTCTATAAAAAAGGCTCAGGGAGAGCAGCTTGAACAAAAGGAAATGAATTTCCCTGCTCCAAGTACTTTATGTCCAACAAGTCAAGAACGAGATTGAGGGAGTAGTTACAGTTTCTCTTATCTACAACAGACCTGTTTCTGCAGCAAGTGTCTTCTAAATGGAAAGCATTCTAAATTAATTAAATAAACCTCAAGAGACAGTAAACTAATTATTCTGGGCATACATAAGATGCTGTTGAGTTAATCTCTATGAACACAAGTGAGTTAAGTTTGTATTGACATATTGGGCCAAATTTATTGTCAGAGAAATTAACTTCAGGGGAGTTAAGCCAAGAGTGAATTTTTCCTCATTAAGGAGAAATAGGTCTATTGTCTGAAGTGTGAGGATTTAGTGCCTCTTGGGAAAAATCATATTGCACTTCAGTTTTAGAAGTGATGAACTCTTGCACAGAGTTGTGCTTCAAAATGCACAGAATTCTGTTTAACCACCTCAGAGCTGGGCTGTGACACAGGACCTCTTCCATGTGAGCCCTGAGGATGCAAAGAGTTCTGCTAAGCAATGGAAATAATTATTCCTGAAGCTTCCCTACAGCACTCAAAGTGTTTGTCCAAGCAGGAGACAAGACCTTCATGCCTTAATTTAACACAAAGGTAATTTAATTACCATGAAATGTCTTTGTTGTCTATGCTTAACCTAAGCAAGCTATTTCTGAAAGAACATCTCAGAGAAATTTTCATCGACTGCAATTTTTCCTATTTAAAAAATAATCATTCACCTAAATTTTATAACAACTGTGCTCTACACAGGGGCTATAGAATGGCAAGTATTAATATTTAAATTATTTTGTACAGTGGAGCAGAACCCAAGGAAGTAATTGCTAATGCTAATTAAGAAACAGATATAGTAAGGACCCAAGCTGGCACAAAGCTCATGTCTCTAGAGGAGCAGTGGAAGTCCCACCAGTTCAGGAGGTGGTCCCCAAACTCCTTCAGCTCTAAATGTTCACCCCAAGGTGGCTCCAGACTCCTTTCCTGTGCTAATGGGACAAATCCCATCCTGTGTGGCAGGACAGCATTCCCAGCATCCTGTACCATCCTTAGTGCTCCTCAGCATCACCCCTCCTTCTGGACCTCTTCTCCAATGAATGTTTTTTTGAGCTTTCCCTCCACCCCCAGTTCAGGGATACACCACGGCCCAGCTCGACACCGTGCACTAAAGGTAAAGCTTCGTTCTGGTTTAATTTATCCTCTTCTCCTTCCACCAACCTCTGGCTCACACAAGCATGCCAAAGAGAAATCTATTTTCAGCATGGCCAAGAGAAACTCGAAAAGTGCCCGAGGGTGGAGTGAAGCAGGCTTTGAATCAGGCTGGAACTATTCGGAAACATTTGTGAGAACTGGCACAGCTCCACAGAACCAAGGGAACTCCCTCGACACCGAGCAGAGGCCTCCAGATACCCCCAATATTGTCTGAAGTGTTAATAGTTCACCTCTTCTCCTTAAGGGAGTCATTCTGGAGACATCTGTACTAAGTGCTATCAGTGCTGTCACCTCAACTCTGTTTTCAAGAGCCCTTCCCTCAATGTGAGACAGAAAAATTGATCAGAACTCAGCCTGACCCAGGTCATGAGGGCACACAGCAATTCCCACCCCTGCATCCCATGGAACAAGCAAGAGAGAGCAGGGCTCAGGCAGGGAGATTAATCCCACTGGCCTTGGGATCACAGCCTGGCACCTACACCTCCTCTGGCCCCACACTACGTGGGGCCACTTAACAGCAGTGCAAACATCAAGGTTCAGTTTTATTTAGACTTTCTCACCGTTATCTTGGCAAAGGCAGCCTAAGCGTGGCTTTACATACCTCTGAAAAAGAGCACGTTAAATTACATTAGGGAAACATCCAAAATTACTGGGTTTAAAATCCAAACCCCCAGTGCAGAGTATTATGGTGATGACTGAGAAAATTGCTATAAAAGCCAGGAGGTTGTTTTCTTAGCAATACCAAGAGGATCTTTCCCATTGTTCTGCCAAGACTCGCAGCAGTGCCAGAGATGTTCAGCTTTTCCTGAGGTTCATCACTGCACTGCAGCTGTTGTTCCAGCCATGGAAGAGTGGCAGCCTCCTGGAGAGTCTTAATTAAATAAAAGGCAATTTTAAAGCGTGGGGAGAGCACCACTGCAAAGTAAAGCCTTTGCTGTTTGGATGTCAATTGACACAAAGCTATATTTGCTCTTTGATTACGTTTATAAATTGCATCCAAATCAAAAGCAAAATTATCACCGAATGATCCCACTTAAATTATTTATCACTAGAGTTTAGGCTGATGTGGTCACTAATTTAGGTTCTTTTTCAGCACATTTCTTCCAGGAAAGAGTAAATCCCCAAACTTCAGGCATGGGATCATTTTTTCCTGGATGAGTATCAGATGTTGTCCTGTCCTCTAGCGCCGCTCCCAACCAGGATGAAGCACAGTGCCCATTTCCCAGGGATACCCTGGAGGAGGAACTGGGAGAGGGTGCCCATTTCCCAGGGATGACACAAAAGAGGAACTGGAAGCTCCTGCTGCTCACAAGGAGTAACTGAGGCCCAGGGGAAGGACAGCTCTCACCCAAGAAGCAGCAGTGCCCCAATGAGAGTTTATTAAGAGAAATGTTCCCAGTTAAGA
Organism: Notiomystis cincta; assembly: GCA_013398075.1. Taxonomy (NCBI): domain Eukaryota; kingdom Metazoa; phylum Chordata; class Aves; order Passeriformes; family Notiomystidae; genus Notiomystis; species Notiomystis cincta. Next base: position 13,367 of record VZRX01018695.1, read on the forward strand.
GTGGCTGTGAGCACCAGGACTGAAACCTTTCCCCATCTCTGATCTCCAGGGCTGTCAGAGCTCTGAGTGCCAGTTGAGTGTACAAAATGACACAAGGCTCATCCCTTGCAACAACTGGCATCTGCTCTGGAGTCGTTTGAGTTGGTTTGAATGGCACTAATTAGGAGCAGTTACACATAAATGACATCCCAAAGACTTGCCACAATAAACATTGCTATCCAGTGCCATTCATTTGCTCTCCCCATTCAAGCACACACAGTATTTACGATAATTTCCATGTTCACTGCCACCTTTATCCCACAAATAAGGTCAGGAGACAGGCAAACAACAAATATGGGAAGCACCACATGGAAGATGAATACATAATAAGATATCAAGTGCTCTTTAAAGTGTGTGGGCCAGGGTTTGGATTGCTGTTGGAAGGTGCAGATGTACCTCTAGGAATGGGAATGAGAAGGTTGCCTCCTTGTTTGATCTTGCAGAGAAGTCATTAGGAGTCCTCACAACCCCCAGGCAGCTTTATAAACACTATCAGAATTCCCTATCTTCCTCTGCTCTGCAGGCACAGAACAGCACTAGTAAAAAATAAAGATATTTCTATTGTCTCACAGCTACAGACTGCTGGAAAAGATGATGGAGGTCCAAGCCACCAAGAAACTCCTCAATTTTCCTTTTGCTGACTAAACGTCCTCTTTTTCTGCCTCAAGAAAAGGCAGCAACCAACAAGTGATTTTCTTTGATTTCCACTACCCTACATTTTTACCATCCCACTGCCAGTTTTAGACTTGCAGCTTTTCTTTATGCCCATTTCATTGCACACATCTTTAACACCTCACACAAACTCTCTCACAGCCATAGTGGCACAATGTTATTTTCAAGCACCTTTAAATAGTGCTGCTGATTAAATAACTCGTCACTAATGTGATTTCAGGAATCCAGAGCATCTCCTAAGGTGTAACCTTTACCACTAGTTGCAAATATAGAACAGAAAATTAAGTCAGGCTGACAGAATTAAATCAGGAGCCTTCAATGCAATGTCAAATTTCTGACAAAGCAAAGAACAAATTATTTACTGAGTGATTACAAATTTAAATTTTCTTAATGATGTTTTTGGGCATCACATTTTGCATACAGCTTCGTAGAGGATGGAAGGAGAATAATCCCAGTGGATTAAGAACAGAATGCTCATGAAACACCACTGGGACCTGTCAGAATTCTGAATTCCTTCCACCACCTTTGAAAAATTGGAATGTGCAGCTTCATTTTCATTGTTTCAGATCTCAGGCAGCAAATGCAGACATTTTTTTCCTTAACTACTCCCATTCCCAGCTTTACATGTGCACACACTTCCAACAACCTGACAGGGAGACTTTGGAGTCTTCATTTGTTGGAGTCACAGCATAAAAGCCAAACTCCCTGAGCACTGAGCAGTGTCAGCCCAGAACAAAGGAGGATGAATAGAGACTTGATTTTGCGTCCCTGCTCGTATCACAGAGCACAGGAGGCTCAAACAAAACCTCCACAGATCAACCATTGCTCAGGCACTAATTAATTCTTTTCCAGAACAGAGCCAGTTAACACACAATCTCCTTTTTACTTAACAGCCTATTTAACTCTCCCTGTGGATGACCCAACTCCAGCTGAAGTATTTGAGCCTGTGCAGATTTACTGGGAGTGCTCTAAATGAGGAAAATGCTCAAAACTCTCCCGAGGGTCTCCCGAGGTGTGTCTAAGGTGAACCACACCCAGCACGTGCCCAGCGTGTCCAAGGCACTGCAGAGGGATGGGTTGGGCCTGAGAGGTTCCAGAGGTCTGGGAAATGTTCCTGAGAACAACCTCATCATGGCTTTGCAAACCTGTCATGGTTCTGTCCCACGAAGACCTGTGGGAGTGTGTGACAAAAGCCAGTGTCCCCCTGCCTCTCACCAGGGCACACAGTGGTGCTCCTGACTGTTTGATTTAGGTTGACTCTCCAAGAAGGAGGTTTTGAATTCACTTCCACCAGAAAAGGTGTAACCTCCAGAGTATCAAACTGGTGAAATCTCAGGAGAAGAGATTTTCAATGTAAAGCTTGTCCTGTTTGATTCACTATGAGATGAAGCCCAGTTTTATAAATTCTGCACTACAAATACCTATCAGACCATACTGACATTTCCAAATCCAGACGGGTCCTTGGGCTTCTGCCTCCCCACTGGTGCCAGAACTCCAGCAATGTTTTACCAAAGCAGAAGTCAAAGCAGGCTAAAAATTATGCAACATTCTTTTTCATTCCACTTGATGCTTATATAACCAGATGCTTTTTCAATATCCCAACAGTACCTCTGTATGGGTCCCTGGAAAAGACATTCTCAGTGCATCCCTGCCCACAGCAGCTGCCTATTCTTTCCTTCCATTAAAAGACCAGTCTGGAGAAAATGCATCTGTCCTTTGCCCTCAAGGTTCTCTGTTTGGACAAAGCAGTGCCATTCCCCAGGCACAGCTCCACAAGACTATTAAAATCATTCTTTCATTAAAGCAGTTGCTGGGATGAGAACTAATAACTAGGTTATTTCCTTTTTTAACTTGTTACCTTAAAAGTTCTCTCATCTAACCAACTAGAAAGTTATTTATCACAAATGCACAAATTATGTCTGAGCTATGTAAGAATATTCTTAGCAGCAGCATTCTATTTTAGGAAATAGTGGGTCAACCAGAGTTCCTAACTCAGAGTTTTATGTCTGTATTCACCAACCTGTTCCAAAGATGGAATTTTATTTAAGAAATTCTTTCATTCACTACATCACTTTTAACAGCCTAACTCTTAGGAATGGTATTAATATAAATTAATTTCAAAATCCTTTGCTTTCATTTGAGATGGCCAAAGGAGCAAGTGAACCAAGAGGCAGTTGCAGTGCACAACAGGATAAAAATGTCAAAAGACAGGGTAGAAGTTATTCTCTTCTTTTTGTCACCAGGAAATGGGCAGAAATTCCATACAAATCTTTGGAACTGTGAAATGGGAACTCTTCAGAGGATTCACTTGCACAGCAACCCTCTCATACCTACAGGTTATCCCAAAAAGCCTGCTCCATCCCTGCTCCATGGTGCAGACCATCAGCACTTTATTCCCTGACAGAAGACTGTGAATCAGTTAAGAGCATTCTGCTCCACATTGATTATTCATCCACACAAATACAATAAATGCTAAAGAATATCCAAATGCAAGTGCAAATGACCACATTTCACTCTAACATCAATTTTTTAACTGCACTTCAAATTGTGAAGCTGCTACACTATAAAGCAGAATAAAAGCACCAGACTTGAGGTTAAGTTGCAGACAGCACCCCAAACTTTTTAGAGCAATTTCCAATATGGATACACAATGTCCTGCACTGCTTTTCAGACTGATTCATCCATAATAGACACACTGACAAAATTGTTTTTCAGCAATTTCCAGTTATTCTGATTAACCCCTAACACCTTGTGTCTCTCTCTGTCCTGGAAGAACCAAATTCTGAGGTAAAATTAGTTAGAAACTCAGAGCAAAGCACACCTGTGATCAGCCCCAACACTTCCAGGCACAAGGATCCTTCTTAAGCTGTTTCCTAGCAGCACCTTTCCAGGTTTGCCTTTCAGGGTTGGTTTTTTTGGGGGGCTTCTTTTGTTTTTTCAAGCAGGATGTCTGGAGTTAGGTTGGTTACAGCAACCATGCAGGTTTTTCCCTTGGAGGTAACTCCTGACTTCTGCACACAGCACATCCTTTCTATACCAAAAAGCAACTGGATTTCCAAGGCCAATCCTCCCTTGCTGGCAGTCAGGCACCTCTGCTCTGGAGCCTCCTGGCTGTGTTCAGCTGTGGATCGTGGTGGAGCACCCTCGTCCTCCTGCATTCTGCACTCGCAACAGGGAGCGAGGCACTGACCTTGCCACTGCACTGAACAAACTAAATATAGCTGGATTTCTAAGTATTCCAATGTTCTTTCACCAGTTAACTGTTAACTCATGACAACAGGCAAGTTTTGTCCCGAGGCAGGCACTTTTCCTTTGTTGTCCTCTTGTTCCAGGTTAGAATAAAACTGGTAACGAGTCAGGATGACATTCGGGTTGTGTCTCGAGGCAGCTGCCTGGTGACTTCAGGGTGGGGGGGAGGCAAAAGGCACCTGGGACAAGTGATGCATCAACAGCTTTGGTTTTGTGAGTCAGATCTAATTTGTCACTCCCTGGGCCCATACTTTGCTTCTGTAGCTCACTACAGTGCTAGTCTTGGGGTGTTTGAAGAACAACTGCACAGATGTTCCTGTGGAAAGACCTGCAGAAGAGGTTGGGTCTCCCACCCCAAAAATCCTAATGGAGAAAAAGGGAAGGAGTGGAGCTCTCATAGAAGTGTCCAAGGGGGTTTTGCATATGTTCAACCCCATATTTCAGCAGTATTTACCCAAGAGCTGGTGTCACCATACAGGAACAGCTTCTGCTGAAAGGAGACAAACATGAACATCGCTCCCCCTCCTCCCTCAGCCCCTTGTCAGATTTAAAAGAACCTCAGTTCTGCTTTAAGCAATTTCTAATATTTCCTCCTCTGATGGAAAGGTTTAGAGACAGCAAAATAAAATTTTTCTCTTCTCTTCACCCTTCAGCTATTGCAGAACACGCCTGGAATGCTGTGAACACTGGAGGAGTCCAGTTTTAAACACTGGCCAGTCTTGGTGGTAACTGTTCTTCCTCTGCATAACTATGAACTCTGCAGGGAAAAAAATCCATCTCCTTCACCATTTTGCAATATTTAACTGCCCTCCACAAACAGCTCTTCTTCGAGGCCTAGTTCTACCACATTTTCCCTCAGGGGTATCGATGAGAGCTCTAACAGGAAACACCTCCTCAAGCAATGCCCAACACGTGCTGGAACCTCTCCTACTTCTGTTTTCTGCCATGGGCAGGACTTTTCCATGCTCACCTGCACTCCTGCTTCTTTTTGGGAGCTCTGCTTTTGTTTTGTTCATTCAGCACCCAAAGCTAAATTCTCCTGTTGCGCTTAGGCCTCAATATAAAGCTGATTTGGACGAAGACTTCAGTTAATAATAATTAACAATAATAATTATTCAGTGTTTCCTTCATGCAGATTCTCAGTTGGAGCCTTCCCTTCCATTGTGTGTTGGAGCACATCAATATTTGTGCAGGAGTGCTCCAGCACAGCACACCTGAGCTGCCTTCCCTGGCCTAGCTCAGGTATTTATAGCATGCCTGGCAAGGGACTCCAAGTGAATGTCCAGATATTTCAGCTTCCTTGAGGATTCTCAGAGCCTGGGAAGGAGTCCCAGGTTTGTGCTGGGTTAGGTGCCCCAAATACCCTGCACAGGGAAGAGCAGGACCTGACCCCAGTGGAGCCCAGCCCCAGACATTCTTTGTCCTGAAAAGTGTCCTTTAACACCTGAGCAAAAACACCAAAAGAAATAAAAATTACCGCGTCCTGGAATATTCAAATTCCACGAAAAGAATCCTCTCAGGAAATGCTGTGCTGCCTGCTCAGTACTGACCTCTCAGAATCTCCAGTTCCCATGATTCAGGATTACAACTGGAATTCTCTATTATTTTAGCCCACATTTTAGTATCAGCATGGGAGCACTAAAAGCACCAGATCAGAGGTTGCTTTAAAATGAGGATTTATGGAGGGCTATAAATCAAAAGGTATAACAAGGAAATTTAATAACGATAACATTGTTATGTCAAATGCAACATGGATTCTAATACACAAAGAGCAATTGTTTTTCCACATAAAAGGCTCTCAGCAAGAATTTTGCACACAGTGTGAAGCTAAGAATTACTGGAATAATAGTAAGTTGTTCTTGGAAATTAATTGAACAAATAATCTTTTTTATTATGAAGCCTACAAAAGATAAATACCCATGTACTGAAATAGAATCTTTAACTTTATTCACCTTTGTGCCACATTATTGGCATTTGCTTTGCCTCTTGCCTATAAACAATGAGGATTTGGGGAATACATCAGAGAATAAAGGCAGAATATTACAGGATTCATCAGAATTGCATCTTACACATGTGTACAGAATTAAAACTTTAAAGCAAAATCAAGTGCCAGGACAGGAACTGCCATCTGATCCTGTCTTAATTTGTTGGTAGCTATGATGATGCTGAATATGTGATGTCAAAAAATTCATTTTGCCTGTAGATACCATGGCTAATAATAATTAATAATACACAAGGGTTGATAACAATACACAAGGGTTCTATTTCCTACTCATTTCCAGTACTGCTAAGGGGGCTTCTTGAAAGTAATTCCATATTTTGTAGGAAAACCTATGGTTCTCTTTTTTACTGAGCAACTGAAATGTTTGTGTGAAAGAAAGCAACATTTATGTCTCATTCCTAACAGGTAAATGGCTCCATTATTTTTATGGAAAATTTGTCATTTCCACTTTCCCTCCAAAACCACCCACGATCTGAATTTAAGACACGAACATAAACTTTTTCATGTAAATTACTGCAAATGCTGATGTCCCCAGATCAAACGTTAATGGAGCAATATAACCTGCCTGAAAAACAGCAAAATACTCAAACAAAGTAGCTGTGGACAACCTCGAGAGGCACTAAAAATGCTTTGCTGTTCCCACATGAAATCCCTGATTCCAGAGCAATCCCTGTGCTACCACACACTGCACACAACATCTTCCCAGTCTCGGTAAGTAACAGGCTGCAACCAGTGGATATTCTGAAAAGACTTCACAAAAAGCAATTTTTGCCTTCCAGGAGAGGCCTGCAAATTCCTCAGGTGGATTCAGGGGGAATTGTGCTGGCCATACCCTGCCATCCAGCAATAATATTGATGTTCTGCATGCCAAGGACACCTCATGCCCGACCCAACCTCCTGAATTATTAAAGGCACTATTTACTTCAGGAAACTTTTTCATCAGAAAATTCTGGGAACAGACACTTCAGCCATCTCAGGTGCTCTTATCTATAATTCACCATCTCAGGTTCCAGATCACAGAACATTTACAGGGAAAACCACGACTTGGCACAGGTTTTGTCTGTGCAAGGCAACTGCACCACACCAGGGGCAATTTTAGCTGAGCAGAGGGAGCTGATGGAGAGAAAAGTAGGACATTTAAACATGAAGATCTGAAACTCAGTACAATCCTCCCCAGAAAAACATAACTCAGAATTCCCAGCAACTAATCAGTTACTTGGAATAAAGAAGGAAGCAAAGCTGCTTGGAGTTTTGAAACAACAGATGAAAAACATCGTTTCAAATATGAGTTGAAGAAAACAGTCAAAATACAAGATTCTTCTTCCAGGAAAGTCTCTTGGGAGCAATTCCTAATCACCACATTGCTGAGTTTGTCCGTTGTAACAATTAGCATCTATGAAAGCTGGAAAACTTTAAACTTTTCCAGCACTTTTCTTATTTCCTACAAAACCACAAAGTTAGAATGACAACATCTTGGAAAGCGATGCCATGCAGTTCATCTGCTCATGCAGATGTGTAATTTGACCAATTTGACCAATTTTTCCTTTGAAGTCCTTTCAGATACAAAGCATCAGACCAGTGCTACACAGCTGGTGTGACTCTAAAAACCTATTCCCAAAGGCCTGGACTTGTAGTGGATTTTTCCAGACCTCCTCACAACTGCCCCATCCCTGTTGGTCCCATGTGGCAGAAAGGTCCCTTTTCTGACTATGGCAAGCAGAAACAGCCCCACACTGATCCATGCTTGTTCCCCCCAGCCAGGCCAGAGCTGCCTGAGCTGGGCTCACCCCAGTTTGAGGACTGGGACCACTCCAAAGATCCGAGCTGCTCTGCAGTCAAAAGGGGATCGCTCGCACATGGGCTGCAGTGGATTTTGGAACTGAACCTGGCTTCCATCTACAGGTCAATAAAGCAGACCCAGACAGCTAGAATTTGGTTATAATGCAGGGCAGCCCCCCCTCACAGGTATTCAAACACTGCCTGGGCTTGATCCTCCTCGAAACAGGAGATTTCTGAATTGTCACTCCAGTGCTCTACACTAGCCAGGGCTTTGAAATTCAGCTCTGGAAACCCATGGCTCAGAGGCCTGGGGGCCACTCAGATGTGATCTGATTTACTGCCACATTCAGACTATTCCTTACCATGGAAATCAATGTTTTCACCTGGTGCTTAATGCAGGTTTACAGATATTAAACCCCAGATGTCACTTTAACTTTCTCACAGTTTATTGCTGGTCCAGGATTTGTTTTGTTGTCTGTTACAAAATCTCTAACTCTTGTCTAATTCCCTTCTGCTTTTTTTTTTTGTTTTGGAATTGCAGGAGCATCTCCAATATTTCCACAACAGAAAAGCTCATTCAGAACCTTGGTCAAGGGAGCTGCTGTGTATCAGAGTGAAAACCACAACAGCCACAGTAAAATCCATTCCCTTCTGTGCAGAGCAGCTTGAGCTTACGAAGTACAAACACTTAAATTAGGAGCAAGTGCTACTTTATAAAATCAGGGCAATATTTCCAGCATTTGAAATGCACATTGCTGAGTCTGTTTTGGCAGAGGCAATCTCTGCACTGTTCCAAACCAAATTCATTATTAGTACTGAACACGGTAAGATTTAAAATGAAATCTGCCTTGGCCTTTCTCTGCACACCTGAATTTTTGTAGGCATTTCCTTCAAACATGGTATTCCCCAAATGAGGCTAATTTTGTCAACTCAGTCTTCTAAACAGCCCAAGTTCTTCCATTGAAGGAAACAATTTGGGAATCCAGTCTGTCCTCTGACCTAAGTTCTGCCTTCCTCCTCCTTCTGCAAGCTTTGAAAAAAAAATCTTCCAGGTTTTTAGTCAGCTGGAAATAGTAACATGGTTCATGGATTGCTCACCCATTTCTTTTTAACATATTTTTAAATAAAATTTCTTTTCAATTTTGGTTCCCAGAAGTTCTTAAGTATTTCAATAATTTCCTTTTTTTTCAAGAGTATTATTGCTATTGCACATTATGGAGGGTTGTTTTGCCAGAAAATAGGTAGAAAGAGAGGAGCAACTGCAATCAAATCCACTTAAAAATGTTCCTTTTCAGAGCTGGATACTATAAAAACATCATATATACAACATTAATAGCACTGTGTTTACAGGAGATATTCTGAGTGAAAGATTAAATTTTCACTCCATCTAAACACAAACACCTGGATTGAAGGAGAAAAAAAATACACATCTATTTTGGGACATCAGAAGTCAGACTGGAAACAAGAAACAATTTCGAGGCTGTTTGGCAGCACATTAAATTGCAGTGAGTAGAACATGCGAAATTAAGTCAAAGTGACACTGAGGAAGAGCCATCTTACCCCTGTCAGGCATCATTTTTGATACAATTAACCCACACCTGTCAATTTTCCTCTAAGCCTGCTGCTCCACCACCAGGCTTTATTTTTAAAAATAGGATTGTTTTATGAGAAAAACTGAAATAAAGTTGTCAGGTGATGGCAAGGTGGTATTTATCAGTTGCTGCTTCAGATTTAGGGAAAGGTCAAATCTTTGAGTATTTCTGTAGGCTGAAATTTTTATATTTTCCCCTCCCCTCAAAAGGATTAGGGGGAAACTCCAAACACACATCCCAAAAGGAGGAGTATGAGCAGCAGACCCCAGCTGGAAATTGCAACACATTTCCATCTGAAAAGCAGATCCAAGTGAATGAATTCTTTCATAACTTTGAGCAATATAAACAGAGTTGTTCCTCAAGGACCAGGCCTCCTTGGCTGTTTTATTTAACAATTAACCCTCCTGGAAAAGGACAGTGACTCTCTCATCCCTGGGGAGCCACTGGCACCTTAGGCCCAGCCCTGCTGTACAAAAGAGTTAATTTGAATAAAAATTGGGCAGTACAGCTGCCAGTTTAGAGCAGTGGTGATTACTGGATTGGAGTCTGGACACTCTTCAGGACCCTGCTGTCCTAACACTGGCCATGGTTACAGACCCACAGGCAGCCCCCAAATGTTTAACTGGCTGTACCTGGGAATGCAATTTTGCCTTAAATGTTAAACAAAACAAAAAAAACCCAACAAAATAAACATAAAAAACCCCAAACAAACCAATCCAAGCCCCAACAATTTTTCCTCTATGAATTCCACCTACAGCAGAGAAGATCATGCAATTGGTGGGCTCTTTCTGCACGAACTGGGCTGCTTTAGCCCCATAAACCAGAGCCAAACAGGAGTTTACCATTACATTTCCTGCTAAAAGCCCCAGTGCAGCACGAGCTATGGAACAAGACCCGTTTGATAATGGGGAGGAATTCATTAATTCATTAATTAATTAATTTTGCCTGCCAGCTCACCTTACTGTCACTCAGCGACCGGACGCTGAGCGCCACGTCAGCTGCTCGCCTCTGAAGAGACGCGGCCTTGCTCGTTAATTAGCGCTGCTTGCCGGCTGCCCTTAACGAGCAGGGGGTTACTGGATAAACCAGTGCTTGGCTTTCCAGAGAGGAAACTCGGTCCTGAGCCTCACACTTCGTGGTCACACTTCCCTAGCCCTGACTCTGCCAACATGTGCCACCAAGGCTACGCAGCTCCTGCTGATCGGAAACGCGCCTGGATCCTTGGATTATCCACACATTTCACTTCCCGACAGTTCCTCTCCTGCTCTCCCTCCAGGGTACCTCCAGGCTGTGGTGTTTTTAAACTCTTTTTGCTACTTTTAAATTTTTTCCTTTTGCTTTATGTTTATTGATTTCTGAGGGTTAGGTCCAATAAGGCTCTTGTGATGTTGGGCACGGGGTGGGAAAAGCAGGAGCATTGCTGTAAACTCGGATTTGTAAAGAAGTCCTGGGAGAATGGCTCTGTTCAGCAGCACAAAAGCTTCCTAGGCTTTACACATTGAACTCAGCACCAATTAATTAAGGTTTTATAAATTGCCATTCCACAGCTCCTCCCAGTTCTCAAACCAAAATTACCTTGAGCACTTTTCGAGAAGTCTCAAGTAGGGAAGAGTTGACTTTAAATAAAGCTATTTTAAACAGAAGAGTATCTGCTAATATAAACCTTATCACCTTCAATCTTTTCCTATCAAAACCAATTATCATGATATGAAAGTATTTTAACAGCTATTTTTTTTAATAATTACATTTTGATTTCTTAAGACTGCATAGATTATCACAGTTGACCAAAGAGTCAAAGCACCAAAATCCATTAATTTTAACAATATTATAAAAGTTTATCAGTTAAAAAGACTTTGTCATAAACCCTAAATGTTAAATTAATATCTTTTCTAGAAAGTATTGAAAACTCTTGCGATGCACCCAAGATTAAAAAATTTAATTTATCTTGCTTAAGGAAGAAATAGAAATTTCATCTTTGATGTGAATAAAATAAACATGAACTCAGGGGACAGAATGAAACAAAACCCAATTCTTGTGTGTCTGGAAACAAGAACACAAGTAGCCAATCTTCCCTGTCATTTAAAATACTGAATTTCAGCCTGTAACTTTTACATTTAATTATCTCGCCCAGTGAAAACAGGCAGAAGTTTTCAAAATTAATTTCTTATATAAATACTTCTCTTGACAGCCTTTCCAGCAAAGAGCAATCTAAATTTTTTTCAAAGCTTCAGAAATAAAATCTGATCTAATTTTAAACGGTATGAAAATCACTGTGTAATTTGAGTTTGGGGTAGGGTTTTTTTTTTCTTTTTAAAGCCACAAGCCCAGTTTGAAAATCAGAGTTGACCTTAAAATAGTTTCAGCTGGAAACTGGTGCATCCATTTACAGAAGACCATCTAGCTCCTCATTCAATGCACCTAGCATGTAATTATCATAACTCTATTTAATATCTCGAGTAGATTTATTTAAAGTCATCCTGAACTATTTTTCTTTAAAAGTTAACACCAAATCTGCTGCCAAGAATTAACACAGCCACAATCACGCAGCTGTACCAGGGATATTCAAGTGATCCCCCCATCCTGCAGAGCAACCTAAGCATATAAGGGCAAGAGAGCCCTGTGAAAAGGGCCAAGTTCAAACAGGAAAAGCAGGGCAGAGCAGATAAAGCAGCTGCAGCTCTGCCAAAAGGGCCAAGCTCAAACAGGACAAATGCCCAGCAGGACCTGATCCATACCTGAAAGCACAGGGTCACCTCCAAGGGCTTCAGGTTGTTAAAGAAAGAGGGACCACCTAAGGCCACGAGGGGGATTTCATAACCAATTCAAAATTAGAGATATTTAAGACCATCAAGAAGCAGCAGAATACAAAAATAACCCAAAACAAATAAATACAAAAAGCAACCACGCCAAACAAATATAGACCCCAAAGCAAATGAGCAATACAGGAAATATGTATCTGCAAGGAAATTGTAAGGACAATGGAAGAAAGCAAAGAAAACTGAACCAAGAATGGTTTGGTCTGAAACCACAACAGGACAGAATTTTGATATTTGCTTTTTCAGGTTATCTACAATCATAAATTCAGACATGGAAGAGCCCACAAGAAGGAATATTTTTCTGAATTCTGAATGTGGAAAATGCAGATATTCATAACAGGGCAATTAGATTAGTCAAATTTATTGGAGCAACATTTCTATCACTGCTGATCACTCACACCAATATCTGCAATTGTTCAATAACACAAGGAAACGTGGATCATTTGCAATATGAATATAATCCTCCCAGGCATTATATAGTTTAAGATGTTTCTGATGTTCCTGTCAGCCATCACCAGTCCTTGCAATCCACCAAGGCTACAACTTTCCAGGTAGCTAAGATGTGCTATCAACTTCTAATAATAAAATGAAATTTTGCAAAATATTTCAAAATTAAAACAGCCTTAAGCCTATTCCACTCCTTCCACCCCCTAAATTTAAATAAAGCTGGCAAAAATGTCTCTTTAAGATCCCATATGAGCCTCCTGCAACTGAATCTTTTAAGGAAGGTTTAAGGAAGACTGAAGAAGTCCCCCAAATGAAATTCAGGACTTTTGAGCAATAATACAAGTTGAATGGCTCAAAATAAAGGTAAGAGAGGAGGAAAGCCTCCCTGAATCACACTGAAAGAGTGATAAAGCCAGGAGAAATCCAGGGAATTGCAAACTGGGTCCCAAATTGGGGGCATTCATTCCAAATCCCCCATTTAAAACAGAGTTTGCAGTTGCAGCACGGACATGACTGGATAGAAGAGATGCCACAGCCTTGCAGAAGCAGCCAGTGGATTCTCCAGGGAAGGATGCCAGCAGTGCCCCCTGCACTCGGCGCAGCAGCTGGAAGTGACTCCAGAGCAGGGCTGGATGTGCCCACAGGGACATCTCACAGCCACAGAGAAGGTGAGGTGTCCCTTGCAGCAGCTGCTGAGCGTGGGGACACTGATAGGAGAGAGCAGAAGAGCAGACACAAAGCTTTTGCCATGCAGGGAGTGGCGTGGATTGCCACCCCACAGCCAGTCCCACCGCATTTCTCGCTGCAAGTTTAAGCCGTGAGCTGCAGAGACGTTCGTGTCAGCATCAATACTTTGGGAAAAGTGGGGCAGCAAAAAGAACTGCCAGCATCTCATGGCAAAACATGCCACAGTGATAGCCTTGTTAAATAGGATTAACATCAGGAATTAAAAATAACATCTAGGTTTGGTGAAAAAAAAACAAAACAAACCCCACACTGATTTTACCTTAAGAGTTCTCATCTATTTCAAACACTAAAACAGAGTTATTTTTAAATCTTTTCAAACTCTGCAGTTCTCTTACCATGCCCACTCTTCAGGCCTGAAGGCACAAAATCTGTTTCTTCAAAGACATGGATTTAACATCCAACCCAAACAGAATGCAGCTCACTCTCAGCTTGCACGTGGTATTTGGGAACAGTGGTGGGCACACACGTTAACGAGCTGGGTGTATTTGTCCTCTACCAAGGGGTCACCTCAAAACACTGAATAAAACAATTTGAGCTTAATGGCTTCTGCCATCTGATATTTCCTATTGAAGCAAATGAACTCAGCTGTGCTGTGGCATTAAACACAACCAAAGCAGCAGGGCCAGCTCATGGAAGGAAACACAAGTGACCTTTGGCACTTGCTCAGCTAAAACTGTTTCATTTCTCTGCTCACACAACAAACTGTGCACGTCCCTCGGTGTGCACCATGGCTTTGGATGGAAAAGAGAGAAAAGAGAAAACACCAGTGGCTCAGAAAAGAATGATCATTCCTTTAAAAGTCCCTTCTGAGGGTTCAGGGTTTGAATTTTACTTTGAGGGGTGCAGCGTGTGAGGTTTCATGTTTTTAAGTAAAGCAGCAGGAGGTGTAACACAACCACTGAGACTTCCCTGGGAACAAACCCAGTGACTACTCATAGAATTTCCTTAGATATCTGTAAATTTTAAAAATTCATTCTTAGAGTTCTTCAGCACCCAGAGCTTGGAATCATCAGATGGACAAGGCACCAAAAATAAGCACATTTATCTTCCTAGGGCCAACTACAGCTCTCATGTAATGGCCTCACATAGCACTGAATTGTTGGAAATTATATAACTCTGACTAATTTTTAATTAGTTGGTTTAATTAATTTCAAGTAGTGCCCCCTTTTAGTCAGCACTAGTTAAGTTTATTCACAGACTCTTGTTGGAGTAACCAAAGATATGGGGGAGATTAAGGCCTGGAAAGCTGGAGAAAAAGGTGATAAAAGGACTAAAGAATGGGCACACAATTAGCAGGAAGAGCAAAATATCAATAACAAATAGAGGACAGAATATTAATTAATGAAGAGAATCATGTCAGTCAGAACCAATGAATATTAATTTCTTTGCTAAAAATGCATAAATAAGTGAAAAGGTTTTGTATCAGCATTGGTGTGGAGACTGGGACTCTGTCAGCCACTCACCTCTTGGTCAAGAATGAAGGAATGCCTTATTAACACTAAAAAGACAGTGTTAGAGAGGATTATTTTCCCCCATTTTTGGAGGATTTTGCTGCCATCATGGCTCCTGTTTGATGCACCTGTACCACTGCTAATCACCTACAATTTACCATAGATTATTTTGTCTGAAATCTGGAAAGCAAATTGTTCTGAACACTTCAATAGGCCGTTCCACACTCTGGGAGGCAGGGTGAGCTCTGTCACACTGTCCCTGCAGTGCCCCACACACCCAAAAACTCACTGGCTTGAGAAAACAATAGAACAAAGGAGCAGCTGAGGCTCAGCACCCCCACAGGAGAGCTGCACAAAGCCAGCAGGGCAGCAAAGCTGAATGCTTCCAGAATTTTCCAAGTCTACACTGTATTTCTGCAGGAAGTGGCAGGGGTTTTTTTCTCTCAGTACTCAACAATTTGAGCCTCTTCACTCTTTGGATTCATTATGACAAACGAGGAGGGATTTTCTCCAGGTTTTCCATGGGTTAAAAGTCTCCTGTGACCCTACAGTTCAAGGGCAGGCAGAGATTTTGGCCTCTGCTATCCATGGAAAACCATGCAACAGCCATGACCCCACTGGCAAAGTGGAATGATGACATAATGCAACAATTCCTATTAATGAAGGGCTTTTTAATGAAGGTAAAACCACTTCAGCATGTAACTAAAACAAGCAAGCAAAAGCAAACAGAATGGCTCAGAAAAGAATGATAATTCCTTTAAAACTGAAAGGGGAAGGGAAGGGACCAACACATGACTGAAATAAGGGAAACCAAGGGAAACCCATGGAGTCCCCAATTGCCACCCAAGCTTCCAAACCGAGGCCAACATTTGGGAATGCCAGGAAAACAGTGCAAAAAGTCCAAGTGGATTTGCTGTTGTTTAAGCAAAGAATTGACTGAGATGCCCAGCCTAATGCTAAGGTTGTAATTGCTCAGCTGCCCTGCAAATGCCCTGCAAACTCCCAGACATTTGTCCTCCACATTACTGCTGCCACAGCCCTGAGCAAACAGCATTCAATCTGCAGCATCTGAGGAGCTGTGCCCTCGTTTGTGGAGTGAGAAATGAAATCCTGCTGCAGTCCATGGGGTACTTTCTGGATGCTTTGAGTAAATTCTCCTCTCTTATTCTGTACCTCCTTCAAGGGCAAGCTCACCTCCTGAAGCACACCTGTAAAGGAGTGGGCTATTCCCTCTTTTCCCTCATCTCTAATGCTAAGCAGAGGAAAAGGATCACGACAGCTTTTGAACTATTCCATAAATTTGGTCAGTTTTCCTTCCCAATACTCATTTTTTCAGACTTTTTGTACCTCAGAGGACTGTACCCACCTAAGCTGCCCTCACACTGAAATAGACTGTTCCTCTGTGTGTGGAAAGTGCTGGGGAGGAGAGATTGACACAAAATGCAAAGGGAATAATCAAAGGAGGAGCACAGCCTGTGGAAGCTCAGGTTTTCGAGTCTCCTCAGAACTGACTCAGCTCACAATCCACACAGGAAAAGATATCTGCAGTCCCTAAAGAATTTCATTTGAAAGCAAAGAGGAAACAAGGGCTAGTAAATGCTATTGTTACAGAAATAGCAGCTACATACACCCAGCTATTTCTATTACACAACTGAAATCCTCTGCATTTAATAGAATCCGTGGCTGCATTGCCAAGTTCTGGACTGGCAATTAGGATGGGACATTGAAATGCATTGTTTTACCAGCTCCAAGGCCAGGACAAGGAATGGGATTTATAAAGAGCATTCAGAAAGGGTTTCTTCCTTCTTTAAAAGTTAAAAAGGAAGTTACTATTCCCTGCTGAAAGCTGTGCCAGAGAATGTCATCTATTATCTGTGAAAACAGGTTCTTTATGTCTGAGGTAATCATCAGCTTTTCAGGATGTTGAGGAGGCTGCTTTGTCCTTACACCTTTCAGGATCTCAAGCACAGTTTCCAGAACACCTACACAGATGTGAAGAGAGGAAAAAAAAAAAAAACCAACTCCTGGAGATAGAGGAGAAATAATTTCTAGAGATACTTAGAAGGCAAGTCAGAAACTCTGAGCATACCACATTAAAGGAAGCCAGCACTGAGGGAATGCAGATATGTTTGTTTTGGAAGCACATTGAGCTGACTGCTAAAAATACATATTTGGCTTTATTTTCCACTCACCTTTATAAATAACAGGCATGTCAAACATCAACCTCTGACTTCTTGGGAAACAAATGGAAACAGTAAATTTGAACTGTCTAGATTTGAAGGGTGAGTAGTAATTGCAAAAGGGACAGGAAGCAGGAAATCATTATTGCACCTAATACTGTACTTATCCCAGGTTTGCTGATATAAGTTATCTTCAAAAGAAAAATGACCACTTAATCATGTTAATTCATCTTGCAGGGCTGTTGAGCTTAGATTTGCATGTTGAAGCCACTGCCCAATTTTATCCAAAAAACACTACTAAAATCCTCTTTCATGAAAACACAGAAATGCGATCCGAATAAAAGAAAAACAAAATGCAACATTTCATTATTGTGAGGAATGGCATTGCCCTCACCTGTCCAATCCACAGATGATCCTCACAAAGACTTCAGCAGCAAAATTTCCCAATTTCCATGGTTCAGCTAGAAGCAGCATCACTGCTGGCAGTGACACTTGGCAAAATGTCTGGGAACACCTAACACAGATTCAAGTAATTGTTTTATCTCTGCATTTTAAGGTGCCACGTTAAAGAGAGCAGGTTTTTGCACCCCTGTAAGCATCAGCTGAGACAATGAATTAAGAGCTGTGCTCTTCCTGCAGGACCAGTCCCATCAGGACAAAGCCACTGCATGGCAACTCTTTGCTTTCACAGGGCACTGACAAAATAAGGCAAAACCTCTTCTCTCTCTGATACACTGCAAAGGCAAAGCTTAATTCCATCAAGGGCACACTGGCTCCATCGATTGGATTATTCATTTGGTATAATGGACTTTGCTTTCTTCCTGCAGCCTTCTCAAAACAAGAACAAAATGAAGATAAATCAGCTCTCACTCAAGGCTGACAGTCTATAGATATTTATGGATTCCTGAGCCCTGCAATACAACAGAAGGGAGGCATTCCCCAGGGATGTTTTCCTCTGCAGTCCTGTTGCCCTCCCAGCAGCTCCCCAGCACAGGGACACACCAAGGAAAGGCTGCAGCCACCCCTCCCTTCAGGGCTTTCTTTGCCATCACTGACCACCCTCCAGCTTTGCCTTCCCCAGCACAGGACAGCTCTGCCAGCACAGCCCAGGAGGATCCCTGTTTGATCCTCCAAGCAAAGGCCTAATTGCCTTTTCCGAGGGAGCAGCACCAACGTAATCCCAGTTTGCCACTGGGCCAGCTGACCTATTCCATGGAATTCAGAGATCACTTCCCCCATGGTTTTGTGCACTGTGCCCATTACGTGGAAGGCCTGGCCTCATCTCTTTCTCACACGATGAATGAGCTGATTATGCCAGCAAACTCAAAGCACTATTCCTAAGAATGAGATTACAGGTTTATCAACTGCCCCACTTAATGGCAACACTTTCCATCCCTTATTAATTCAGCAGAAAGGGGTTGACTCACTGTATTGCATCACTGCATTCAGAGCAAGCAGAAACTCTGAGCACAACACGTTGCAGGGAATGTTGACCTGTGATAATCTCTTTGCAAAGAGGGAAAGAATAACAGAAAGTTGCTGGGCCAGGTTTTCCTCTGACTTATGACACATTGTAGTTGCAATTGAGTTAACTACAATGAACAAGCACTAGTCCTGTGCAGAACAGGTGCAAAAAAATTTTGCAGCCATTTATTACTCTGTTCATTTCAATGTGAGGTACAAGAGCAGGACACATCTGTGGTCAGCACACACTGACTGTGCTGCCTCACAGGGAGAAGGGGAATTCAGCTTGCATGAAAGCAGCCTCCTAAGAGTTGTACCTGCTGAGGTAAGATAATCATTGAGAGGAAGATGATGTCCTGGGTAATCACATAAATAAATCAGCACTGACCTCAGAAAATCTCTGATGCTGCCTAATAGAAAAAGCAGAAGACACTTGCTTTCTTCCTTTCCTGGTCTTACTAAAGTAAGCACTGCCTGTTACCCAGAGAGAACCTTTTTGCAAGCCATTTAGGATTCTCGAAGGAGCAGGTATCTCTTCTTGGTGTTTTTTTTTTTTAAGCTTTATGGGGAAAATGCATCATGCAATGTCTCTGAGTTCTCCACAAGTAAATGAACAAAGCCAAAGTAAATCAGCAAGTGGCACGACATGCAAGAACCCAGAAACAAAATGAGTCCAATGAAATTGGACTTATCACAGAGAAAAATCTGAGCCATTCATTTGAAATGCTTATGTTTGGGTAACCTTTGGAAGAATGTTTGCTGTTCCATTATACAAACAATGGAAATATTAGATAAGGGAGAGAACTGCCATTGCCAAGAAAGCTCCATGCACCCCTTCCAAATCCTTAAACATGGAGATGTGATTTTATGGAAATATCAAATGCTGCCTGCAGCACGAGTGTCAAATGTACAGAGCCATTCCTGCCAGCCCCAGAGCTCCTGTGGGTCCCAGGAGGGCAGTGCAGGAACCCCTGGAGCAGCACATCTGCCTGGCAGTGGCCACAGTGGGACACAAGAGCCAAATGCAGCCTCCCTAAGGCCAGGCCTGTCGTGCAGGACTGAGACAGCCCCGCGTGCCAAAGCAAACCTGCCACGAGTTACTCACACACAACCAGCCCTCCTCGATCTTTTCCAGCTGTTCCCAGCGGTGTTCTGTGTGCCTTGGGACAGGGGCAGCGCTTCCCTCTCCCTGGAGCAGAGCTGCAGAGAGCCCCAAAACGCTCCAGGGCTGCTCCTGGGCAGAGCAGGGGCAGGAGGAGCCCTGGCTGCCCGTGGGGAGGGTGCAGAAGGGAAGCCCCTGTGCACACTCTGTGCTGCCCACTCTTCCCATGGAGTCAGGCACTCTCCAGCTCCCCAGAGATAAAAGCAGAAAACTGTGGAATTATTTGGGTGGGAAAGGACCTTTAAAGCTTGTGGTCCAACCCCCTTGCAGAGAGCAGGGACATCTTCAACCAGCTCAGGTCACCCAGGGCCTTCTCCAACCTGACCTTGGAGTCTCCAGGGATGGAACATCCACCACCTCTCTGGGCAGCCTGATCCAGCTGCACCACCCTCACTGTATGAAATTTTCTCCTTATACTTAATCTATATCAACCTCCATCAGTTTAGATCCATCACCCCTTCTCCTATCACAACAGGTCCTGCTAAAACATTTTTCCCTAACTTTCTTACAGGCCTCCTTTAAATACTGAGAGACTGCAATGGCCTCTTCTCCCTGGGGCCTTCTCTTCTCCAAGGAGAACAAACCCAGCCGGGATACACAAGGGGTTCTGCAACTGCAATTTCTAAATGAAGGAGCAGCCAGGATCCCCTTCCTTCCTAGCCAGCCTCTCCTGGAAGGAGCCAGCCCCTCTGCCAAGCACAGGTCCCTGGGAGCCTGCTGGGGCACTCAAGGGGGGCACAGCCAGTGCCCACTGATGGAACCACAGGAAAATGCCAAATTATCCAAGTTCTCACCAGCTCGGCCACTCTTGGCACTGCCTGAGCAACCAGGTGAAATATGACTTTAAAGTTGGTCTGTGGGGTTTTTCCCATGCAAGGTAGGGAATAAACCCCCCAAGGCCTTGCCCTGACAATGCTGAGGGTGTTTTTCATGGCCAGGGCTGTTTTCATTGTTCGGACCAAACCTTCCGTGTGGGGAGAACATGCACAAATAAGGGCTGGATGTGTACTCAGAGTTGGCTGCTGGCCTGGGGGCCTGACAAATGGGCCTGAACTACAAGAGATGTTTTGACACCACAAACAGGGACGAGGAATTAGGCAGTGTGGTGATCCGGAGAGAGGATGAGCAGGGCTGCTCTTACAGGGCTTTTAAGATGCTGCTTTGAAGGTTTCCAAAGTGCTTCGGCTCAACGTCACAAACTCTTAAAATCTACTTTCAGAGAGTTGGCAATGTTCCTTTTTAAAAAATTACAAGATCAATCAATCTCCATCCTAACCTTAAATGTAAAATAATGTAAGATCTTGAACTTACAGATAATATTTAATGGTTTATACATTATCAAGTGCATTCTTTTAACAATGAAAGTTATGCTATCACAAATTTCTTTACATTCACCATCTATTTTGACTGTGTTAAAACAAAGCTCAATCTCTGACAATCACAGATTCAATTATTTTATATTTCTATTTTAAACTTCTATTTGTCTGAATTGAGTATTTTTCATTCTTTTCCCAATTTCTTCCCCAAATTCTTCCCATCTCTGTAGGTGATTGAACCCAGTGGTGCACCTGACTGCAATTCAGTGTGAACCAGCGAGAGCAGCTTCCAAACAGACTATTAAGTTATTAAAGGTGCATTTTTATAGATCAAGTGTGAGGAGCCAAAACTAAAAAGTATTAAAAGCAGCTGGTTAATTTTGTTGCATTCAATCTTTCTTCATCTTTTACCTCATGGTTAAAATTGTGAAAGGCTTTTTAGGTTGCAATAATGAAAAATAAACACACCTCCACAGCTGGCCCAATTGATACTTGGTCTATATCCCCCACACAACAAACATTCATTTGAAAAGAGAGAGAACTCTGGTAGCTCAACTAAGGACAGTTGTGATGATTAAAAAGTCAACTTCTACAGTAGAGATATTATCAGTTAACCATTAATTGATATTGTGTCTTTCCATAAAACCTTCTTGTAGCATCCTGAGACCTACAGCCAGAAAAACAACCAAAGCCAAGCTGAAATGTTCTTCCCCAGTGAACCCCACCACCCCTTTTCTAGAACTCTGACCAGTTCTGTATCCACTAAATACCAACAGAAGAACTTCTTGTGAAGTGCTGTAGCATCATCACCAACGTGTAACACCTTCTGGAGCTCCTGTTTGGGGTTTGCTTGCACAGATATCACCATGGAAAGGGTCTTCCTTCATATTAAAACTTAAATACCATCACTATTATGTGGTGAGGCACTGCCCAGGCTCCCCTGGGAATGGGCACAGCCCCAAGGCTGCCAGAGCTCCAGGAACCTTTGGACAATGCTCTCAGGGATGCACAGTGTGGGATTGTTGAAGTGTCTATAGGACAGGGGTTGGACTCAATGATCCTTGAAGATCCCTTCCAGCTCAGGATATTCCATCATTCTATACAAAGTGAATGCTTCACTTTTTATATGCACTGGAAACTACAGCATCCAGTATTTTAAGTAAAAAATCATGGAAGTTAATTCACTGACATGCTCCTATAAGAATTAAACATTTTTATAAGAGAAAGTAGATGAAAAGCTTGCTGTAAAGTGGTGGGTACCATATAAAATTGTGGGTAAATATAGTTAAGTATTGAAGAGAGTGGATTCCAGTCTCATTTGGTATTCATCCAACTAATTCATCCCATTTTACCAGCTGTCCTTTATAAGGTATCACTGAGGCTCCTGTGGGCCTCAGAAACTCCAATTGCATGGAAAATTATACAACTGTCGGCACAGCTCTGCCCAAGGGGGGATTCAGCATTGTTTTGCAAAGTGACAGGGCTAGATTTTGCCTATATGTTGTATTTTGAGGATAATGAAAGTGAAACTAATCTAAATATAAATATTTTCAAAGAAAATTCAAGTCGACACGTGTGGATATTTTCGTGTAAATTATTTCCATCGATTTTGGGGAGGTTCTTCTTATGAGCACTTAAACAGGAGCTTTTCATTATAATATAATCACTCTAAGGCAGGAAATCCCTCAGGCATAACTGAGAGCTGGGATCTCCTCTGCATCTATAGCTAAAGGAGCAATCAAAGAAAATTTAAAGGAGAGACTGAAATCTTGTAACCCATAATAATATTAATAATTCATTCAGCATGCAAATATTATTCTATTCAACATTCAGCAGACTTCCCCAGCTCCACACTGAACTGAGGCAGGAGTTCACTGGGAAATGAACCTCACAACAGTGTCAATGACATCTGAGTTACACGTATGACATCTTAACTTGAGAAGTTCAAGGCCTTTAAAAAGGTTTCCAAAGGCACTTCTAAGTGTGATTGATCCTACCCATCCATAGGTGGGACATCAAATATTAACATGGGAAATCAATTGAGTCAACTCTGAGCTCATGGCTACTTCTTACTTTCTAAGTAAACCAGTAAATTCAGCTTAGACCACATTTTACCAAATTATTATGTCCCTGCTGCCAGGAAGCATTTTTTTCCTCTGTTCCAGTAACTGGTTCAGTAATTATTCCAGAAAATTACAAGGACTTTATGAAGATAAATTCTGGAAGAGCTTACAAGGCAGGGAAGAACCAAGTCCTACCAGCCAGGTCCTTTCCACTGTTTCACAATCACTCAGGACGCCTGCTCAGCCATTTGGTTTCTTGAAAGAAGTGTCCTGCAGTAATTCTTATTTCATATTTCCCTTAAACATTTCATATTTAAGACATGCAGCACACCAAAGTATGAAAAACAAAGGGAGTTCGGTGAAGTGTTCTTCACCAAAAATGATGCCTGCTTGGAAAAGCGATTTTCAGGCATTTTAGCAAATTGTGGTTTTTCATAAAGGTGTTCAATGAGGAATCCACAGTTTGCTGCAGATATCAAAAGATGAAACTAAACATGTCAGTAATTAATTTGCAAATCATGTCTACTTGATGTTAGAATTCCATTACTGCCTAAGAAATGATTATGTTTCTTTCCTCCAAGAAGAGTCATGTCTTCGAGAATATCCTCTTCCCTGAGCTTGGAATCAAGAAGAACAATGGCTTGGGACTTAGAACTAAATATAAGCTTCTATTTGCCATAAGCCTTTAAAGTTTCTCTGTGATGGATACTTTCTCTCCAGTGAAAATTTCTGGAGTTTGACAAGACATATTTCAGAGAATTCTTCCAAGCAAAACAATTCAAAGTAAGATGTAAACTTCATGTGACTGGGAATTCCTACTATGTGATCTACTTGAAAATTAAAACCCTTCACGACTCCAAGGCTATGCTGATTGCCATTTGAAGCTGGAAAGGTTTTTCCCTAATGCACAAGTGATGAAGTGCACATAATGCTTGGAGGAAAGTTACCTTATCTGCAGTATCAGATATAGATTACTGCTGGAGTCAGCGTGCCACGCTGCTGGATCCATACGCTCCGTTCCGATGTGAGGAATTGAGTTTCCCTGATGTCATAAATTGAACACATAATGCAATTAACGTCTCCTTTGAAGTTCACATTGACCAGGTAACCACTAGAATGAGCTGGCAAAACTTGACTGAAGTCACCGCCGTGAAGTCGGCTCAGACGGAGACTTCAGCTTAGACTTTCTGCAAACGTGGAATTCCTGAAGCTGAGACATTGAGAGCTGCTCCTTTGGGACCCCTCAGCTGGGGTGATTTATGGAATCATACTACAATTGATGTGTTTGTGATCACACCCATCATTCCAGACTTTGAGGCATTTAAACAGAGGAGGTAACTGAATGATTAATTTTAGAAAGAAGAGAATGGAACAAAGCCAAGACTTCTATCTTCTGGAAAAAGAAAAGAACTTAAAATGAACATCTTGGCTACTTTACAAGACTACAGAAATATTATAGACTGAAAGACTGTGTAATTTCCAAAAGCGTTAATGCTCCTTGGAGATGAAAATACAGTGACGAAAATAGAATTCTTAGAATGAAACAGAATTTTACTTGCACTTAAAGAGAAAGAATTGATGATCAAGAAAACTGTATGAGGAGAGGGAAACATTCCACCATTGTCAATGCTTTGTGGGCAGATATTTGCTTTGAGCATTGAAAACCAGACTAATAAACGATGATCAGGTTTTAGAAGACTCTAAAAATTCTCAGGAAAATAGATGCTGGAAAGTTATGATTGGTATTATTATACATGAGAAAGTAAGGAGCTTAAATTTACACACAACAGAAGTCCAGCTAATAAAAACATTGATGCAATCACAGACTGATGATCTAGACAAGATTATCTATGGTAATATAATAAGTGAACATTAGCAACCTACATATAAATATAAAAAATATATTGATTTACGCAGTAACATAATGTGCATCTCAAAAGGTGATTTCATACTCTCAAGATGTCAATACCTAGAAGTTGTTTTGAAGCAACTAGTTGGCACCTTTTTACCCCCAGGAACTCAGAGGCTCAAGCCTCTTTGCAATGCCTAAAATGTACGCTGATTTTTTGTGTCATTCTAAGAAAGAATTAATACACTTAGCTGTTAGAACAAAAAGCACTCCTTCCAGTCTCGTGCCAGTTTGAGCTACAGCTGGGCTGGTTTACCTTCTTTCTTATTATTTTTGGGAACAATGGCAGCATCATGAGAATTCTGTTCAGGTTTGAATCAAAACCTTTTTCTTTCACTGCCTGGAGAGCACTTAGGCAAAGTCCCTTAATTCAAGTGAAGTGAGAAGTGCTTACCTTCTGTTGGTGATGTCTTCAGACGTCTGCAGAGCCCCTCTGTTTCCCCATATGTCTCTTTAATTTTTACTACTGCTTCTGTCCCTCGGAGTTCCATGAGGGAGCGCAGTTCCTGCAGTGTGCACCCAAACTCTCCTGCATGGTTGGCCTCATTTCTTTGGTTCTTGGAATAAAAATCGCTATTTGTCATATCACCCATCGTGGCTGGTTATATTGCTCCACTCGTTGTAGTTGATACAATCTTAAAATTGTTTAAAAATCGAAGGAGAGGAATCTTGAATTCCAAGGTGAGAAATTAAAAAGAATCCCGCGTGTGTCCGGCGAGCGACGTGGAGGATGCCTCTGGCGTGGAGGGTGTCCCTGACTGACTGGAGGTCACAGAACGGCTGCTCTCAAGGCTGCAGACCAGCTCCACTCCATTCACCATTTCCCATTATGTTGCACCCAAGCTGTAGAATCTACATGGTCATTTCTTCCTCTGGACCTTTGGGAGCAAGCAGAGAGGACTCATTACAGGAGTGCGCGACAAGGCGTGACAGGGGGACCTCAAAGGGAGTCTGGCATCTCCGAGGAGCCGCGCAGCACCGCGGGGGGATGTCCTGGACGTGCTGCAGGTGGGCAGCAGCCACACCAGGACAGCACCGCTCTGCCTTAGATAAAGCTCTCCGCAGCTCGGGCACCAATAGCGGCGCCGCTCGAGTCCCGAGAGCAGCCGCTAAATGAGATGAGTCATGAATATTAATTAGTGAGCGATTAGCCCGGCGTGCAGGATGCACCCCCAGTACGTGCTCTGCTCCATACAGCCACCCCAGGCTGTCCTCTGACCAGAACAAAGGCTCCCTGATAAGGCTGGGGGGTGAAAAATGGGTTAAATGCCACCGGTTTTCATAATGGGTTAAAGCCAAACAGTTTTTCCACACAAGGGCAGTGAAACGGGAGGAAAAACTACAGAGCCACCATCACAAATGCAGAATACATTTAAATACATTACATCTTGCAGCCTTGCCTTCTGTGCAAGTGAGCACAGCTGAAAGCACTGGGATGTCTGAGTTGGAAGAGGCAGAGCCTCTGTATGAGGAGCCCTTTCCCCTGAGCCCAGTCACCAGCAGGCACAGACACACACAGGATGGTGCTGGGCTCTCTTTTTCCTTCTCTTTCCCTTTTTTTATTTTCTTTTTTCCCCATGTGCAGCGCTGAACGAGTCCCATTTGGACCATCTGGGAGACAGTTGATTACTTGCTAAAGCCAGCCTTTAAAACCTGTTTCCCCTTCCCATATTCTAATGAAGTTGGTTTAAGTACTGCTGAAACCAGCTATTATATTTGGCACGCAGAGTTTTAACAGAGATTAAAGGTTTCTTTTTTGCCTCAAGCGGGTTAGTGCGAGTGCACTGTCTAATCTAGAGGTCTCAGAATAGTCTCCATAATAAAAAAGATCTTTCAAAGGGCACCCCGGCAGCCTAATGACTGACCAACCTGTCACAGGCAAAGGGCACATGTTGAACTTTCTAGGCACAGCAATCCCCAGGGGAAATGAGTGCCCAGATAAAGCACATCAAGAGGAGCCCGATGCGTTTCAAGTCCTGGTTTTATATTTGTGCAATAATTTTAATCTCCCGCCCAGCTACGGTTGACACAACACGTAGGGTTTGCTATTCCCACTCTCTAAGGGCAGTGCCACTGCTCTGCAGCCACAAAGACCAGGCCTGTGTGGGCACTAACGTGGAGCTACCTTGCTCAATTACCTCTATCAGCCCTCCAAACCTCAACATTCCTTTGATTTCTGTGGAGGGAAAAAAATTTTAAAACAAAACAAAACAAAAAAATTAAGAAGATCAAGTTTCACTACAATGCTACAGACCAAAATTAAAATCCCAGCCAACTGCTACACGTTTCTCCCACCCCTCCTATTTACTAATGTAGCTTCTTGTGCTGAGAACTTCTGCCACCCTCAATTTCACATATTGCTTTTCACATTCACGAGATGAGAATTTCAGCACAAAATGTTTCTTACAGGAAACAACAAAGAGAAACTGGAAGTAGCAATTAAAAAAGGCCAAGGAGGAGATGGTGAACCATGCTCAGCTCTCCATGCCTGCACCCTGGGCAATGTTCAGCCTCAAGCCATCCCTAGGTGAACCCTTATACACAGCAAAGAAAAGGCCTTACTCACACTATTGCTTTGTCTGTTTGTAAACAGGATGGATCAGTATTCTGAACAGAAATAGCATCAGCCTGCAGCATTATTTGGGAAAAAATTGCAGGCCAGAAATGTCAGAGATGCCCAGGCAAACAGGCTCCATCCCAGGAGGCAGCGAATCGCCAGGGCCTCTGCTGCCAGCGTGCTCCTCCTTCCTACCAGCAGCATCCCAGGCTCTGCCTGCTGTCAGCCCCAGCAGAATGCAGATTGAGATCTGATTGTCAAAAAGGCTCTGAGGCAACAGCAATAATAGCAAATAGCTGAAATAACAGGCTGCTCTGTACTTCCAGTGGTTTAAAAAAAAATAAAATCTGTTCCTAAGTGCAGTTCAGGGTTTTTGAAAGCTGGGCATCTCAAACAGCCATGGTTTTAAGAAGAAAGAAGACAGAAAAAACATTGTTCTATTAAAAAAACCTTTTTAAGCATTGCTCCAAAATAATAAAATTGTTCTTAAACTGTTCCATACCACCACAGAGAAAAGACAATTTTGAGTATTTTCTGAAGAGAACCATCTACCAGTTTCACTTGTGATGCAAAGGGTACTAAACACAGCATCAAAGACATTTCCTACATGATGTTTCTGTGAGATGTGTCCACCCCTCTCAATCAAAGCATCTCTTCAGGCTCCCCGTGCTATCACTATAAATTAATATATTTTCTCCTACTCTTAGAAATTCATTGTCATTTGTCAGCCACAGCAAGACACTGCTGTTGCTTTTTAGCATGAGTCATTTGCCTGCTGAATTTTTAATTTCACCTCCCATTAAATATTAATCAATAAACAATAAATATGAAGTTTAAACTTCCTTCAGAGCTTCAAAACCAAATCACTGGGAGCCTGTGCTGCTCATGGCTCACCTAAAGCTGCTCCACCAGGGAAACACCACCTCACGTTTCTGAGGGGCAGATGGTGACACACAGCAGGCACAGAGCATGACTGACATTATTCCCTGATAATGCAGCTCCCTAATCCCCTGGAACAGGATGCTCAGGCTCCATTGCATCCCAGAATCTCTCCCAGCCTGGCAGGACTGACACGCAACCACCCCACCCCTCCTAAGTGGGGAATGTTGAGGATTCCTTTACCAAAAGCTGAGCAACAGGAAAGTTGTAGCTGGCACATGGTGATATTGCATCTCCAAAATTCACCCAGTTACCACAAGTGAGGGAAATTAAGGGTCTCACCCACAACAAACTCAAGCATTGCACTGAGTTTGGGTGGGGATTTTTTGTTTGCTGGTTTTTTGGGTGGAGGTGAGGGAAAGGCCTGTTTGACAAAACACACTCAGGAGGTTGATATTTTCAAGATGTAGATATGTTCTAGGTGAGCTAGCAAGAAATCCTGATTAAAGGAGGTAATACTGGCACATTTTTCATTCACCATGATCTAATATCCTGATGGCCCAATAAATAAAGCCAGCTGGGCTTCATGCTCTGGGTGCTGCTTTCACTGCTCTATCCACACTGGGCTTCAGTGGCTTTAGCCCATAACCAAAAGCCTCCTGGAATGTGAAGAGCCCCAGCCCCAAATCTTGAGAGCACAGCTTTCCACACCCTCCTAGAACAGGGCCACTGCTCCTCCACAAGGCATATTTGGTCTCATCATTCCCTGTGAGAACAGCTTTTAGGGAATATATCCCTCCTCAGACATGTTCAGCACAAGAGGAATAAAAACCCCAGGAAATGAATTTCACACATAACATTAGTTGGTTCTCCTAGACAAAAGCAGTCACTTTTAACTAAGGTTATTTGGTTTCACTTATTCTTACCAAGGCTCCTAAAGCAAGAAAACTGAATAAAAGAAATCCCAAAATGCAGTTTGAAAACAACAAAAATGCTGTGGAGCAGAGATAAAATCACTTAGCTACAACTCAGGTAACAAAAGGCTTCCCACACAGAACACCTGAGTAAAACACCATCCTTATTTTCCTCATTAAAAAGTCAGAATGCCAGTCTGCACCTTGGTCTGGCATTTTGTCAAAGATGGATTTTGGTTGTGTAAATGCAATATAAACTCGAGCTGGCTGCTGTTTGGTTGGGTTTTTCTTTCCAGAGTGGCTGTGTCTGGGGGAAGAGGCTTCCAGTCCTGTCGAGCCCAAGTCAAATATTTTTCATCTCCTAGCTGCTTAGAGGAAATGCATGCCAATTAAAACAGAAGCAATTTGGATGAGCTAACTGCAGGCCTGCTGGGAAAACTATTCTTTGATTTCCCTAATCAGGAAAAGTCTCATCTTGGAAGCTTGTAAATATTTTCCCAGTGTGTTAGAATGTAGATATCATCCCCGAGTATTCTGACATCTGATTTCATTTGGGCTTCTACTGGCAGCAAAGTCAACAGCAATGTAAGGAACCAGATTTCACCAGACTTGCATCTCACAGTCCTTAAAGTCTGGGCAAAGAATGGATCCACGATGAGTCAAAACAAAAGAGGAGATATTCATAATTTGGCTGTTTTCTCTGAAGTGTCACCCGGGATGATGGCAACTCCAACCTCTCAAACTGCTGATGGAGGAACTGTTTGAATTACAGGATAAGAGGGGACCCCCTCTCAGCCAGGGCAGAGAGACCAGCAAAGCCCAGGCTCTGCTCACTCCTCGTGAGCTGGAGGGTGGCACACACTGCTGGTTCTCTGGGAATTAAACTCAGGGAATTCGCAGTTCCCACCCTTCCACAGGGAGCGTTACTGCCCCACTTGGACTTTACCTGGCTGAGATAAAACTCCAGCTGGGCCTACAGAGAACCTCAAGTAAGGGGGGAAAGCAGTGAAGTGTCACATTTCAGTGAGTACAAGGTGCATAATCAGATTCATCTGTATTCACTGGTGCCATTCCTTGATAAAGCAGGACTGTAAGCAGATTTAAGGGAATTTTCCCTCGGGCCTGATCAAAATCACCTGAGAGGGGTTGTTTTGAGACTACAGTTCCTTGAACTCTGTGCTTGGAGCAGCAGGGCAACTGCTGAGTGCAGAGGATGAAAACCTCACAGCAAACCTGGGCAAGGGGAAAAGAGAAGGAAAACCACAACCTGCTCTGCAGAGACCTCCAGATGTGTGAAATAAATCAGCTGTGGCATCTGTGCATGTCAAAGCCAGAATGTCCCTCCATTTGTGATCCTCAAGGAGCAGAATGAGGAATGGGTTCTCTCTCCAGCAGCCACCAAAGCTGAGGAAATGCACCCAACAATGCCTAAACTCACACTCTCTTAGACATAAAAACAACCCACTCTGACTTTGAAGCTTAATTATCAGGAATGCACAAGATGCAGAAGGAACTAAGGAAAAACACCAGCAGGTTGGCACCTTCCAAAGTGTGAAATTTTTGTTTAATACCAGGAAGCCAAGAGCAGATCAAGAAAGGAGGAACTGAACTTTGTTGCTAAAGTGGTGTCTGAAAATATTCCTGACTACATCCCTACATTTCTTAATGAATTTCAAGTTGCCTTAAGTTAATGTGTCCATCTACAAAGAATCTGTGGCTGCCCCTGGGTCCCTGGGAGTGTCCAAGGCCAGGCTGGATGGGTTTGGAGGAACCTGGGAGAGTGGAAGGAGCTGAAATAAAATGGTCTTTAGGGTCATTTCCAGCCCAAACCACTCTGTGATAATTCATTCATGATGAGCACACCCAGATGAGACATTGGATGCCTCATCCAGTTGTTGTTTTTACACAGAGATATTATTTCTCCTGCTAATAGGATGACATTAAGACAAGAGAGTTAAAGTGTTCTTTTAAAAAAACTACAAAATGAAAACATTTTTAAAAAAATCACAGGCAACCACCTATTATAATCCCTTAGCAACTGTTTCAGTCTTT
The DNA here is from genome assembly GCA_013398075.1 of Notiomystis cincta. NCBI lineage: Eukaryota > Metazoa > Chordata > Aves > Passeriformes > Notiomystidae > Notiomystis > Notiomystis cincta. The sequence goes on from VZRX01018695.1 coordinate 44,657, forward strand.
CAGCATGAACCTGAGCCTCCAGCCAGCTGGGACTCCTTGTACCAGTTTTGTTATCAGGTAGGATAAATAAAAAGCATTCCATGCCTCCTGTAGACACTGTTGAATATTTGAAGGCAAGAAAAGTCTTGTCACAAAAGAAATTTTTATTAAAGAAGCACAAAATATCATTAACTTCAGTTATAAAACAAGCCTATTTGCTTAGGACTTCTACCAAACAGAATCCTGCACAAATTGGCTGATTTTTCTTTTTCCCATGTTGTACTGGTGTAATGAGGGGAATTTAAATGAGAATTGTGAATTAAAGCACCTCCAGCCCCTGCTGCAGTGCAGTTATTCAGTCTACATTTGACACCAAGCCTGCTTTCCTCTGCTCCTCGTGGAAATGGTTCCAGCCAAGCCAAATGAGCTCCTGACAGCAACAAAACTGCTTTAAAGGAATCAATTCAGCCCCATTAAATAATGAAAGGACTCAATCAGTGACTTCTGGGCGACTGCAGCAGGTCCTGCAGATGAAACCCTTCCTGCCCTGCCACCAGAGCCTCTGCACAAGCCTCACTCTCTGCCTGCAGAGATGGGGTCTGCCCTGAAAGGAGATTTTTCCTCTTTTCCAGTAAAGGCTGTCCCAGCCACCAGCTCTGAGAACTCTCTCTCACGCCCTGCTGGTGCAAACATGAATTTATTTTGTTTTGCTTCCAGTGCTCAAATGAAAGGTTATTTTTCATCAGCCATTTATGCTCCTGAGGCTCCAATTCCCCACTGCAAAGCACGTTTGGGGTTTCTTTCATTCACTGCCTTCCTACACACGACGTATTCCCACTCTTTGGGGATGTACTTCTGGCACTTAAAAACCCATTCTACACCTTTACAAGCTTTAGAAAATTCAGGTTTTCATGTAGAATTGATTTTATACAGCACAGTTGTTGCAAGGAATGCCAAGTGCCAAACTGTGTTATCATTTTAATCAAAAACACAGCTGGGAAAAAAAAACACAGAAAACCTAAGGATATTCAGACTTCAGATACTCATATCATTAAATAAAGCAGCTGTGGAAAAAAATAATCTAAATTAAATGCTCTAAAAGCAGTAGGTGATCAGCTAAGGAACATATCCCAGCACAGACCCAGGATCCAGCAGAGGTTTCTGCATCACTTACAGAGTCGGGGGGAGCCTTTTTTATAGCAGCAAACACCCAAAAGATGCACTACAGTGATATTACACCACAGAGAGGTGTTAGAGAGCAGCTCCCCACCATCATCTCCAGGGCAAAATATCCAAAATTTCTTCCCTTGGGCTGAGGTGCTTTTCTTTCCCTCAGAAATTCCAGTTCTGCTCCAGTCATTACAGTATCGACCCAGGGGACAAGGATGAAAAATCCTATAAAAGAAAACAGCCCCAACTCACCAGGCTCTAATTCAGATATTTTCTTTACTTTGCTTCACCAAAAGCAAATTATTGGCACATAAACACTAAAAAGATGAGGCGTTCCACATCTGTCCTTCATTTGTGGCTTTTGCAGACCACCAGATTTCTTAAACCTACAATTTGAGTTACCATGTGAACTCTAGCTGATTATCAGCTTGGTGCACACAAATCTGTGTGCCTAAAATACCTGATTATATCTCATTTTATCAGAAAATTCTCCAGAACATCTGAAAAGAAACAGATTTCCCAGCTCCTCCCAACAAACAGGATCTGAGGCTTGACAGACTGATTAAAGCTGAGAGTTCTGTCCAACACCACCTAAAAGTTTTGGGCTTTTGTCTGGTCTTTGTTGAGAACAGACACTGAGTTTGGCTCCTAATTATTACCTTTTTCAGTCCATTACTGATCGTTTCATTATAAAAATATTCAATGGCCTCTCAGATCTTCATCCCCTGAGAGTAACCCAAATATTTCATACTTTGGTAGAAGTTGCCATTTCTCCTGATTGGTCACATCTATCCTGACTTCTTTTCACATTCCTTTCTCAGATTTTTTAGTCATATTTAACAGACACTTCCAATCCTAAAAATTGAGATTAATGAATAAAATCTTACCTATATCTGAACCATCTTCCAGGCTTTTAATCAATAAACAGCAATTTCATCTCATGATTCCTCTGCCCTGTGTGCTCCCAGCTCTACCCTGGGGGCTGCATCAACTTGTGACTGGTTTGAGACTTCTGAAATGGGAGTTGAAAGATTTCCAGTCCTGGGTAGGACTTTGTCATTAGAGAAATCTCAAAGACTTAAAGGAGGCCAGAATTTTAGTGCTTTTTAAGTAAATAAAGATAAATTGAAGCCTTTTCCTGCCTTCTTAGGGGCATGAGGATGAGGCAGTGCACTCACTAATGTGAAATATAAATTTGATGGAATGCTTTTACTAAAAAGTTTTCCATAAATATGGATCTATGGCATAACAGAGAGAATAAAAAACCTGAGGAAATCCATAACTGGTCAGCTGCAGAGAAATTCATTTTGTTGTGTCATGATCTGAACTCAGGAGGTTAAAGCAAAGCACCTTTCCAATTTGAACATCCGTGCTGTTGTAGCATGATCAGTGTTGACAGTCACATCCCTGAAAAAGAAACTCCAATTTCTACATAACAACCCAAGGGAGACCATTAAGGGAGAAGAAAAACCAAAGGAAAAAAAAACCACCCAACTCTGGCCTTGTTCTGCTGTTTTCTCTGTCCTTCTGTCAGCATCTATCACATAAATCACCCAGCCATTAGTAGGGGAAAGAACTGGCTGACTACTGTTGCCTATAAAAGTCAAGAAAATCAAAGCAGATTTCACAGACCTTTAGCCAAAAGACAGAAGAGCACAGCACAGCCACAGGAAGATGGAATCAGATTGCTGTGTTTAGCCAAAAATGCCATAATTTCAATTTCAGCCATAATTTCACCTACAACATCTCTTATCTAAGAGTGGCTTCAAGACTGAGTGCAGAAAAATCCAATTTTCCAGGAGTTGCTCCTGTTTTTCAGGTGTGTGATTGCTCAGTAGGTAAAATGTTGAGCATCAAACAGATCATGAGAAACAGCTGGTACAGGGGGGAAAAAAGAAAAAAAAGGAGGAGGAAAAAGCACACTCCTAAATAAACTAAACTTTCATTCCAGCCTAAATTTGCAGACCTCTCTTCTGCCACCTTGTTTCCACTGTCAGAGGCATTTTGTTATAATAATTTTAGTATTAAGATAGAAAGACATGAAGCCAATACTGAAGCTTTTAGTGCAGCAGCATTGGTGGTTAATGAGATCCAGAAAATGCAGCTTCCTTGCAAAATAAGTGCAAGCAGAAAAAGAAAACAGGAAGAACACAAAATGTGAAAGTAAATCATCTGGTTGTTTAAAAAGCCCAAACAATATCTTGTTATTTAGTGACTGAATAGAAATATAAAGTGGAGTTGGAAGAGGCACATTTTTCATCTGCATCATTCCCATAAAGGCTGAAAAAGCAAACTGCAGGCTATAATCTGCTTTTCTGAATATATATCTACATTTTCTTGTTGGTAACAGTGAGAAGAACTTTTGCATCTTTTTCTTAAAAAGTAATTTTTAAAAAATTCTTACATAAGGCTGGGCTGTTTTATTCTTGGGATAGGATGCAGTTCTCTAAAATGAGAATACAGAGACCAAATTATAACTAACAGGGACCATCTCAGAGAGATTTTTGTTGCCACTGCACATTTTATGGCAGGAGATCATTTTAGTTAACTAAGGGCATAATCCCAAGCCTGTCCTGCTGTGTGCCTGCACATTACAGAGCATTCCTACCACTACTCACCTATTTATCAGAATTAAAAAGCAGCAGGTGAAGGGATAACAAATCTAAAATCAAGCTTTAATAGGTTATAAACTGCTAAAAATAAACTACCAGTAGTTTACCCCCACCAGTACACAGAGCAGAGTTCAGCTCCCATAAAACTTGCATCTCTTTAAATCTCCTTTATGCCCCTGAACCCTCAGACCATCATTATACAAGAACCAGAGGTAAAGAAAATTAACTTTTTAGCTTTGCTCCATCTTACGGAAAATAAGTGATGAGGTAGAAGACAAAACCTTTTTCCCTTCAAAAGTACAGATTTGCTTCCATCCTATTCTCTCCAAAAGCACGTGTTTTTTGCTCAAAAACATCTATCTGAACAATATTTACTGCCACAGCTTTATAAAAATTCCCTTTAAAAGGTGAACCAACCCCTCTGTGCTACTAAAGAGAGATCCAAACCTGGCCAGCTTTGAACTCCAGCTCCACATGCAAACGTCCTCAGCCCCGAGCTTGCAGGTAATAAAAAATTAGAACAAAAAACTGCAACCGAAGCGATGATTTGGGAAGAATTTCTTTGCAGTTCTGCAGAGTGGAAGAGAGAGAGCCTCCAGCTTGTCTGGCCCCAGCTGAAATGAAAGCCAAGAGCCCCCAGCCCTCCCCAGCTGGCTGAGTTCTCTCACCTGCCAGGAAAACCACAGGTGATTCTTATTCCCTTTAATCAGGGGAGAAGGAAGGGAAGCGCTCGGACGGGATCGAACCTAACGCCCCCCACCGCGTTTGTAATCGCTAAGAAAATCAAATATAAACACATTTTCTCCTGGTTTAGAACATCTGCCCTGCAAGGCAAGAGGAGCAGAGCTGCTGGAGAGCACAAAAATCTGTGTGGAAGGAGGAGAGGGAAAAATCCATCCCTGCAGGACCCGGGTGTACAATGGGAACTGCCAGCCAAGGTCACTCCTGAGAAAGAGAGCAGCCAAAAAGGAGGTTTTAAATCTCAGTGGGCATTAGCTGAAAGACACACAGCGATGTTCTGCAGTGGTTTTAAATAGGACATGCACAAAGGATTCCAAGGAGATGGCTATCAGACAGCCCTATCAAAATACCCCTTTTTTTTGCACAGCTTATTGTCATCCACCGGAGAACCACGGAATCGTTTTGGACCAGCAATGATGAACCACAATGTGACAGAAATCATAGCCAGGCCCTGCATAAATACCTCCCCGGCATGGCCTGGTTGTGCCTGCCAACACCATCTGAGGGGATGAGGAGTGTTTGAGAGGCAGGAGGAGCGGGGGCCATGCCCAGGAGCTGCCAGGGACACTTGCAGAGGGCACTGGGCACCGTGGGATCCCAGCTCCTGCTCCTGGCACCAGCACACACCACCTGGCCCACGGGAAGGCACTCTGGGGACAGGCATATGTAGGCAGAAGTGGCACATTAATGCTAAAAACCAGCTCATTAAACCTCAGCAACCATCAGGAAGAATTAAAAAATAATAATAAAAAAAAAAGAGTTTGGGAAGAGAAATTTCCAAAGCCAAGTGTTCTCTGCATTCAGCTTGAGGGAAAGCATCAATTTTAGCAAAGGGAAAATAAAATAAAAAACCCATTCTTCCCTCAAAACCATATATGAGTACAGACATTACTCTCTTTCTGCTTCACAGAAGCAACATTTGGAAAACTACTTAACCTTTCTATTTTTATCTGGGTGCATTCAAATTACCAATAATGTACAACATGCTGTAACAAAACCACTGATGTAGGGTATAATTTTCCCTCAAGCACATTATCCTAGCTGGTGGCTCAGAAAAATAAGCTGATAAAACAGCAGCAGACATCAATTGATGGATAAAAAGCGATCACAGCTATGTGGAATGTTGCTGCCCAACCTTAAAATCATACAATTAGCCAAAAAATACAAGCAGTAGGACAGGACATACCAACAACCAAGCATTAGCTATGGGGTCATCCCAAAAATCCTCCTACAAACACATTTTTAAGCAGACCAGCAGATTATCGCCTCATAATTTAGCTATTAACACACAGATTTATTTTAAAGCCATCATCATGCCTGGTACTTTTATTAAATATCTTCTTCCCTGTCAAGTTCAATCGGGATCTCATCCTAACCATGATGAGCTTTTAATTTTCTGTGCTATTAATAGCAACTTAAAAATAAAATGTTCTCTTTTGAAGCTATAAAGCTGTAACTTTCTTTAGGAGCTGCAAGGGGGAAGAGAGATTAATCTTCCTACTCTGCATCTCTTAAGATACATTAGTTATCTGCATATATGGGAAAAAAAACCAGGAGAACAAGGAAGAAACAGGAATTTTCTCTCAGAATCCCTCAACATAACTCCCTGTAAGGGTTTCACATGGCTGCAGCACAGAAATAAAAAGTTCTCAACATTCAAGGAATAAATACTTCAATTGCCAGGTTGGTTCTGAATCCTTCTCAGTGACCCTCGTGCCCATCACCAAGAGATAATGGATTAATGAGTGACATAATTAGCTGCAGGATACACAGCCTCCTGCCCAGTAGAGCCCTTCAGCAGGTACTCAAATTTCAGCACCATCGGGGTCCTCGTTAATTGCCCAGCAAACGAAGAAAGACGTGGGGCTGGAGCTGAGTCTCAGGGCGCTCTGGGACCATCTGACACATGGATCAGGTGCTCCCAGCTGCTCCTCTTCGGCTGCCTGCTCCCAGCAAGGGCAGAGGGAAGGTACAGGGATGTTCCAGGCCCTCCCTGGCTCTCTGGGAACACAGTTAATGCCAAGCACAGGCTCTGCGCCTCCCTTTTGGCATCCTGCTGCAGTGCTGCTCACACTTCCAAGGAAGGACACAAGACCAGGTCCAAGGCTCCCATTGGAATCACCTAGCAGCTGCAGGAGAGCCAAGAGAAGACTCTGGGGAGAGCTCAGAGTCCTTTCCAGTGTCTAAAGGGGCTCCAGGACAGCTGGAGAGGGACTGGGGACAAGGCATGGAAGGACAAGACAAGGGGGAAAGGCCTTAAGCTGAAGGAGGGGAGGTTTAGATTGGATGTTGGGAAGGAATTGTTCCCTGGGAGGGTGGGCAGGCCCTGGCACAGGGTGCCCAGAGAAGCTGTGGCTGCCCCTGGATCCTGGAAGTGTCCAAGGCCATGTTGGATGGAGTTTGGAGCAACCTGGGACAGTGGAAGGTGCCCCTGCCCAATGAGAGGCTCTTTAATGTCCCTTCCTACCCAAACCCTTCTGGATTCGATGATTCCCTGCCCTTGGGACACAGCCGAGGCACTGGGCTGTTTTGGGAGGTATTTTCTGTGACTGCCTCGATGTTTGTGACCTTTCTTTTAGGATATGGGCCTTGCCACAGCTATTCAAGCCTATCTTTATCTAAAGATTGGAACACTGAAGTGTGTTTTAATGAGGGATAAACTGAGACCATCTGGATGTCTCAGCTGCTACAGAGCATGATTGTTTGCTGATTTTAACCATGGCTCTTGCAGAGAACATAGACCTGTGCTGCACAAAGTGCACAAGCTCAGCTTGATTTCTCCTTGTAATCAAATGTGTTGATCTAAAATCTATTTCCAGCAAATTACTTGTCTGTTTTGGGAACAGCTCCCTCCTCATCTCTCCAGCACGGTGATGGGGATAAGCAGAGACAATTGAGTTGAAAAGGTATTTTTGTGAGGGGCTGACAGTGAGTGTTCTCAGTGAAATCTTCCATTTTGGAACACAACCACCATTTACTCACTAACTACATACCAGGAGCCAACTCAAAGTAAGATCTGGAATTTTTTCTCTCTTTTTTTTTTTTTTTTTTTAAGAGATTGAAGACTTTTTTTTTGGTTGGGTTTTAGTTTTCTTTACAGAGATCTGTTGTAAAAAATTGCTAATTAATTGGTCCCATTTAATGGTGGTAGCATGGGGACCATCTGCATTTCTTCATGCACATATTTCAATTGTTAAATGTACTGAGTCCTGGATAACATATTGCTGTTAAGCTTCAATAGATCACTTGTTGTATCTCTTCTGCAAGATAAATAATGAGTTTATTTGGAAAGGGAAAGTAAGAAACTACTCAAAACGACCACAGAATTAATGGTCAGCAAAAGAAACTGAAAGTAATTTTCTCCAGACTCATTGTTAGAGTATTCTCTGGACAGCTGAGATTTCTGCTCAATTCTCAAATGAAACAATACCACAAATGAACCCAAATTGCTCATATTCCCATCCCAAATTCCTCATGTTCCCAGATTTTTTTCCATCTCAGAAGTCTACAGGCACTGGAAACAGTCCAAATTCCAAAACCTTCAGCAAACTTCTTAACTGCTGTTCAAGAGACCAGGCCTGGGTTAGAGGTGGGGATGGAGTGAGGGTGTAATGACTTCCACCCCAACAGCTCAGCCAACAGCACCATTCACAGTCTGAGATTAGAACATTCTGTTTAAATCAGTTTGAGTGCTGTTAATTATGCATTCACCAGGAATGACACCTGTGACTTCAGATTCCAAGCAGATCTGAAAATTAACAGAGTAAAAGCAAACAAGTGTTCTTGTAAGTAGAACTGCTCCAGGGATGCTGAGATCATAAGAAATGCAGCATTTAATTTATTTAATCTAAATAAAATTTCTGAAAAAGAAATTGGGTTTTTTTTTGCTGAATAGCTACCTGTTGCTTTTAGCTCTCAAAAAGTGATCCAAAAAAGAATATTCTGGCTTTTGAGTGTAAGGTGATTATTTGAAAATGAAGTCCTATCCTGTGTTCATTTCTTATCAGAGTATCAGTAAGTGCCTAAAAGGGAATTTCTGGAAGATGTCTCTTGAGATGTTTGGGACAAATGTCCCCCAAAACACCAAGATAAGCTGACTGCTCCCATTTATGAAGCTCCATCTGGCACTAGAGGACATTGCTTTATTGATTTGTTGGGCTAAAAACCCTTTCAGGGACAACACATAAATATCTACCAAAATTTCCATTGATTACTACTTTGATTCCCATTTCTAAACCCAAATGGTTTTGATAATTTGAATTCTTTGTGTCTTCTATCACCAGTGGTCATCACAGATCTGCTGGAAAGCCACGTCCTTCCCTCTGACAGCAGACCCACAAATATTTCACAATAAAGGATTCCCAAAGAAATGTATTCTGGTATTGTAGATGTGGAGGCATCCAATGGACCAAGGGAATTAAATCTCTCCCTCTACAGGCAGAAGTGATAAAAAGGAATTATCAAATTCTCCAAAGATCCAGGCTAGTGCTGAACATGCCTAAAATAGCCAAAGTTATTAACCATTATATTATTAACCTGTAATATTATCTGTGGCTTGGTGTGTACCAGGTTTTAAAACAAGTTTTAAACACTGGGATTAATCTGTTTGAATCAACCCCCCTGCGCTGACATAACACCTGAAATCTGCAAATAAACAAAACACAAATCCAGTTGTTCCCAAGGTTTGCTCAACTCCTACATATTGAGAAGCAAACTCACACCTCCTGCAACAGCTCTGTTATGTTTTGTGGACCCATCTGAAATAATTCAGACATCAGAGACTTAGAATTACTGTATTCTAATAACTTTAAGCAACCTCTGAATCTGTTTCTTCAAATCAGAAATCTTACAGAGAGAGCACCCGCACAACAATCTCCAGAATAATAAAAGGGAATTGTCAATTCTTTGCATGTTTAACTACAACCCCCAAAAAATAAAAATACAAGCTGATCTCAGAAAATTAAGCAAAACTGATCGAAGCAGAGCCCACGTCTCTGATTTGCATGCACCTAACCCACATGCTATCACAAAATGTAGATCCAGCCCACTCCTGATGGCACTGAGCAGCTCCACCAGGTTGGGGATTAACAAACAAGATCCCAGCTCTTGCTTCAGCCTCTCTCAATCTGGTGCTCTCCATGTAAATCAATGCAGGTTTTTTAGCATTTTCAATCAAGACAACTTTTTTTCACATATGTTCCTGTGATTATTGTTTTGCCTTCTTTGAAAATGAACAGAAAACACTTCCTCAGATGCGTTCCTTAATAACCTTATGTTTATCTTGCTTTTTGTCACTTCTTGCAAGAACAAAACTTCCCAAGTTCTAGCACAGCCATTTTAAAAAGGGCTTGCATTCCCACTGTGGGAAATTATTTGTGGAAATAGAGAGAGTGGAACAGACTCTTCCCATCCCTGCAAGAGCAACCCCAGTGACCTTCAGGAAAACGGACAAATCGGAAAAACACACGGCTGCCATCCGAACTGTTTTAACCCTTTCTGGAAGCTGCAGGTTCCTGGTGTCACCCTGAGACTGCCAAGAGCACTCACACCTCATTTTACAAAATATTCTGTGTGTACTCAGGCTCTGCATTTCCACCCCAGCCAGCAGGCAGTGACACAGGGAAAGCTCTGCCTGTGTGTTTGCTCCTGCTCAGCTGCTGCTCTGCTTGACCTGATCTGCCACTGGTGAGTGCACAGGAAGCAGAGTTTATTTGCTGAATCTGTTTACCCCACTGTCAGTCAAGAAGTAGGACGATGCTTAAACAGGCAAGAGTCAGATTAATATAATTGAGGCTGCAGTTTGGAGCAGCCAGGGAGTCGTGCTGGAATCGCAAAGCACTTATTCTCTTATGATTAAAACCTCCCCATCAGTGTAAAGACACACCAAATCAGGGATGCTCAGGAGCCAGGGGACTCAGAGATGGGAGCTCTTCCTTTTGGGAACAGCTCACCAGCTCGAGAGGAAGGAACATGGATCACGCGGAGATAAGTTGCCATTTTAATTGCATAAGGAACACTGGTGGATTTGTCATTCCTTGTGACAGAGTTTTCTCCCCAGAGTCACATTCTGAGCACAGCTCTGTTGCTATTGTGTAAGACATTTCATGCACCAGGGTGACATCCCAGCACACAGATCCAGAGAGCCTCATAAACTGCCTGTTTTCATTGACTCCAGGGATAAATGACTCTCTTCTCTTCCAGAGCAGAGCTGGGAGACCCTGTCCAAACACAAAAAAGGAGCAAATCGGTGGCTGAAAAGGAGCTCAAGTCCTCAGCACCATCAGACTGACTAAAAATCACCCATTTCTTTGTGCTGGCACTGCTATTTCCAGCACAGGGGAAAACAGACAGGCAGCTTGCAGGTGGCATCCTCCTGCAGGGACCAACACTGCTGGCACAGATGGCACAGGAAAAAGGGGACTGATGGTGGTGGTAAATCCATTTGCTGGAACCTTTAGGACCCTTTGCACCCAAACTACCCAGTGCCTCAGCTCTGCAAACTCCAAAGCTGGGAGGACCCGTCCTGACTCACAGGTTGTCAGCAAAGTAACGCAGTGAGGCTCTCCTGGAGGCAGAGGGCTCCTCAAGGCCTGACACCACAGCTCTGGCCATGTCTGGGAGCAGAAAGTCCCCAGGGAGAAGTGCTGTGCTGCAGCTGGAGCTGTGCCACACCAGCATCCCACAGCTGGGGAGCACTGGCTCGGTGTCAGCCTGGGCGCAGTGATTCCAGTGACATTTGCTCTAGAAATGAGCCCTCCAACTCAAACTGAAGCACACAGGAGCCACCAGTGGCACAGCACACAGGAACTATTTCTGTATCTGTGCAGAGCTGATCTTTGCCTTTTCTCTAGCCTAGATTTTGATTTCCCCTAAGTGATCAGTGTTGGCCTAATTCTACTCCCATTTACATCAGTCGAAACTTCACCATCAACTTCAAAGAAAATGGATTTAACCCAATATAGTTCATTTTGATAAATTCTCCTTTAAGAGAGAAGGACCTCTGCTTCTCCAGCAGAGGATAAGATGCTGTATTTTTACAGCAGGCTTCAGAGCCAGATGACTTTGCCATGCCCTACATCGACGTTCCGGGTCTGAGCAGCGCCGCAGCTCCGCGGCAGCTCCGGCCGTGTGTCAGCCCTGTCTGCGGAGCAGCCCCGTGCCCAGGCGGGGGATTTCTCGTGGAGGAAACAGAGCAGGAGCCCCGCTGCAGGTCCACACCACAGCCCTGGGCACACGCAGGTCGGAAACAATCAGAGAGCTCTGGAAAGCCTCCAGTCCCGGCAGGAGCGCTTTGGGCTGAAGGCTCAGAGCGAATCCAGGCAGACACGAGACCTGCACAGAGCCCGGGCCCCAGCACTGGCTGCTCCCAGCTATTGATCTGCCTCTAATGCACCCAGTGCCTGCTGATGGGCACACATTGCCTTCATCTCTGCAATCTTTTTATTTCCCTTTCTAAATAATTCACTCAGCATTATCGATCTTCACAACTTTCTGTGTCTTATCCCCAGATTCTTATTTCAATTGCATAAGTTTCCTTTTTGGATTACAGCCTTGGAGCTATGCCTCCCTCTTACAGGGAACTGGCTCCAATTGTTAAGAAATCTCTCCCAGGATGAACCTTGCAAGACACTTTAGACATTTGTTTAACAGGGCATTAACCAACAACTTCACATCGAGAAAGCTTCCCTTGTAAACAAGGGTTCTGGAACAAATTACCTGATGCATTAGGCATAAGAACTTTAGTCCAACTTAGGTACCAGCAAATCCACTATCAGGATAAAATATTGAAAAGGAACTTTACAAAAATAACTCTTCAAACAAGGCTCAAAATTCAAACTCCAAGCTCTTGTCTGGCAGGAACAGCAGCGGTTTAGGCTTTGCAGCTTCTACAGAACGAAGGACCATCACAAGAGGTCCCTCTGCAAACACTCCAATGCAGTGGAAGGAGCTGCACTGAAGGCCTTCAGCAGGAATTTCTTCACAGAAAGGGTGATTAGACATTGGAAGGGGCTGCCCTTCCAGTGGAGTCACCATCCCTGGAGGTGTTTGAGGAAAGACTGGATGTGGTACTCAGTGCCATGGTCTGCTTGATACGGTGGTGATCTGTGACAGCCTGGACTTGCTGATCTCAGAGGACTTTTCCAATCAAAATGATTCTGTGCCTTGTTAAAAAACATTTTATCAGAGGAAAACCCCAACACAGTGCACCACAGATACTCAGCAGGAAGGGGAGGCAGATACTGCTGCAAATGCTGTTCAAATATTTCAGCCTTTCTCCAGCTGGAATTCCCTTTAACAATTATATTCCAAAAGTGTTGGAAACCCCCTGTCTGCAGCAGTATCTCACTTTTGTACAGAATGATTTCTTTTCCTTCTTTCACACCACACCCCAAGGTGGGGACAGAACCCTCCTGACTGTCACAATTCTTGCTCCAGAACCAAGGTGCACTGTGGCCACCCTGACCTGGGCTGGCTCATCTGTCCCTGCTCTCCCTGATCTGTCCCTGCTCTCCCTGATCTGCCCCTGCTCCCCCTGATCTGCCTCTGCTCCCCCTGATCTCCCTCTGCTCCCCCTGATCTGCCTCTGCTCTCCCTCTGCTCCCCCTGATCTGCCTCTGCTCTCCCTGATCTTCCTCTGCTCTCCCTGATCTGTCCCTGCTCCCCCTGATCTGCCTCTGCTCCCCCTGATCTTCTTCTGCTCTCCCTGATCTGCCTCTGCTCTCCCTCTGCTCTCCCTGATCTTCCTCTGCTCCCCCTGATCTGCCTCTCTCTCCCATCCCATCCCTAAGGCCACAGGATGATGGTGACACTTCCCCCAGCAATTCTCCTCTCCACAATAGAGTGAGCAGTAATTTCCTACTGGTTTTTATCCTTGTAACCTTAATGAGCCCACCCTGCATTTTAGAAGTGCCCCCTCACATTAACTGAGCATGTTTTATCAGAACTTTTTTCCTCTTTACCCACACTTCCCCCTCAGACAGAGGCCTGTATCAAGATGATTATCAGATGTATTATTTACTGTTTTATGGTGCATCCCCCATTAATCCCACTGCAGCAGAACTCACCCAAAGGAAGGTGACACTTTCAGGAAAGGTGCTTTAACAAGAAACATTAATTAGTAACCACTGTAATAACAGCACAGCAACAAGTGTCAAACCTCCCTACATGGACTCCAGCAGTCAAGTTAACATTTTATCTTATTACCCTGAGTTTTATAGAATTTCACCCAGTAAATGGAAAAGTCATCTTGAAATCTGGGGCAGGTCATTTACCACTGTTGAAAGCAACTCCACAAAAATGTCTGAAATAGAAGAATTTCAGTAACTTTTTTTGAATTCCTTATACAGGACAAGACTGTGCTGCTTTCCCTCCTCCCATTTCTGCACTTGGGTCTTACCTGTACGAATTCTGCTTGCTGGAATGAAGTAAAGCAACAGAAAATCACAAATCTCTCATGGAAAAAAGATATAAAAGTCTCATAAAGAATGGCCAGTAACATCCCATAATAACAGCTAAGCCTGAGCTGCCATTGCAAATCAGTGCTCCAGGACTGCCAGAGGCCTCAGTGACTCCACAGCACAACACTCACAGAGGTCCCAGCAGACTAAAAGTTGACCATGACTCCCAAAAAAGCAGGCTCAGACTCCCCTGCATTTCTGCTTGGAAAACAGACTTCAAATCAAGCAGATCTCTTTGGGGTTTGGGGTTGGTTTATTTCCAGAGTTCCTAAGAAAACCATAGGATGATTTAGGTTGGAAAGGATCTTTGAAGGTCATCTAGTCCGACTCAGAGCCAGCTTCAAATGTGGAACAGCTTGCTCAGGGTCATGCCCAGCTGAGCTTTGAAGGTCCCCAAGAATGGAGATTCCCACCCCTGTCTGGGCCACTGTTCCCATGTTGGAACACCCTCCTGGTGAGAAAGCTATTTATATTTGACCAGAATTCCCCTTACTGGAATCACAGCTTTTACCTCAAATCCTTTTGCTCTGCACCTCAGAGATGAGTCTGGATTTTCCTTCTTTTATAACCTGCTCTGGGTAAGTGAAGAAAAGAATAAAACCACATCCACCTCTTCTCCTGGCCAAGGAGCCCTGACACTCCCAACCTCTTCCTGTGTGCCACATGATCCCACCTTGGTGGCCCTTCCCTGGGCTCCCTCCAGTCACCAGTACCTCTCCTGAACTGGGCAGACTCATCACAACTCTCCAGATGCAATATCTCAAGTTTGAAACAGAGTGAGGAAGCTACAAAGAGTGGGGATGACAATTATTAAAAAGTTTGATGCCCACTTTTTGGCTCAGGCATCTCTGGCAGAGGAGTCCAGCTGCACCTGCCATTCCAAAGTGCTTGCCCCAAGCTCACCATTTATCCAGAGCTGCTGAGAGCACAGGGAGAGTTGGGATGAACTTTGCCCAAGTTCTTGGGAGGAGAATTTTATTTTCAGAATCAAGAATAAGTTTTCATAATTGGCACTGGGCGGGGGAAAAAAGTTTCCATACAATGAAGGCCCTCCATTTAATCAAAACTCTAATCCTAGAGTGAATTTTCTGAACACATTTGAACCTCAAGGTCAAATGTTGCAAATACAAACTACATTTCTTATATATTTAGGATTAGCCTCATAACAGAGATTGCTTTAAAACTTGTTTTCCTTCAGTCCACAAACTATTGGAATTAAGGGACTTGAAAAATCAGCAAAGGAGTTTGTCACATTTACAAATCTCCATTCACAATGCTATCAAGGTAGCCTTGCTAAAAAGAATTAATTCTGATTATCAGGGGGGAAGAAATTGTTTGGTTGCTTTAGCAGGTTGCATAATTGCCAGAAATACTCAGAGCAATATGAAATTCTGGTGTATTGGAATTTTACATTACACAAGATAATGCAATACCTAAAACTGAACAAAACTATTCAGTATCAAACTAAGGCAGTGGCAGATTATTAATCACCTCTACCCTCGTTTCATAAACATAATTTAAAAAATTATGCTTTGGTAAAGCCATATACAGAGAAATTAAAGCAAATCAGAGCAGAATTCAGCGATTTACAACTTCCTAAAGGCTGGAATTTATCCAGAAGGGCTCTGCTGGGGGAAAGGTGCAGTGAGAGGTGGGCAGGGATCATGTTCAGTGGTAGAAAAACAAAGGAGCAAAGCAATCAGCACTTCTGTGGGGCCACAATGTCAACAAGGAGAGAACTTGTGTACGAAGTCAGTGGCTGTGATGTTTAACCAGAATAAAATCAGCACTCAACCAGAAAAAGCAACAGGGAGGCAGGTGGCAGCACAGGTAACAAGTGGTGGCATCTCTTGGCGTGGGAGAGGATTTTAGTTTAGCTCTTAAACGTCTTCCAGCATCATCTCCCACTCAGCTCTGGGGCAGCAGGAGTGGGGCAGCTCCAGCAGCCTGGGAGATGTGGCTGTGGGAAAGGGGAGGCTCTGTCCGTCACCCAGTGCGTCAGGAGAGACAGGAAAGCTGGAGAAAGGAGCACTCAGGAAGGTGCCTGAAGAGCAGGAGGTGCCCTTGAGCCTTTTCCAAATATCTGCAAGGCGAGGGAGAAGCCAGGGAAAGCGTGGGATGGATAGAGGCCTTCACCCCGGAATTCGGGTGAAAGAAAAGCTACCAACACTGCTCTGCAGCACAGATTTCTCAGGTCCTCCCAGGTTGGAAACAAATATCCTCTCTTGTGCTTCCCAGCTACATTACACTGCCAAGCTCACCAGGAACAGAGTGCTCTGGCTGTGCTGTCCAAACAGGACCAGCATTTCCACCCTGCTGCCCCAACACAGCCCGGGTGTTCAGGAGGAACAAGAGCAGGGCAGCTCAGAGCAGGGCTCTTCTAAAGGCAAAGCCAATTAAGATTGGATTTGGGCAACTTAAAGTCACCCCAAGTTTCAGAAAGAAAGACTGAGCAGCTTTCTAAGGCACTCTGAAGCACATTTTCTGCCTGATGAATACGGATTTTGCAACACTTGCAAATCCCATTAGCAGCAATGAGAACTGCAGGACTCGGTCCACACGATGCATTAGCACTGAAGTGATCCCTGTTTAATTACTAAAGAAAACTCAAACACTTTCCAGTTGATTTTTACAGTGTTAAATAGCTTACAAACTGTTGCACAGATGCTTTTCCTGGCATGCAGCAGGTCCAGCACTTGAGCAAAGTCATTCCTTCGCCTCAGCTGAAACCTGGGCCCTCGGTGATCAGCAACAGCGAAGAAGTGATACTTCCCTTGATGCCCCAAAAACTGTGGTCATTCTTTGGGAGTGCCACACCTTCACTTTGAAAACCAAGCAATTACAGCTCCTTCATATTCTGTTGTATGGTTCCAGCAGTTTTCTCAACCTTGAGAAAATTTGGCACCGTTATTCTAATTACAAGAAGTGGGAGCACGCGAAATCTTTCCAGCAAAAGAGAACCTGAGCTGGCAGGTGCATGAAATTCTATACTGCAAAATGACAGAAGGGCAAGTAATGGGACACTGGACCTGTCACTTACCCAGGTAAGAGTCAGCTGCTGTAAATAAAAAACTACATTCTTTCAAGCTCACTCAGCTCTGGATAAATTGACACCGAGTGTGGACATTGTTACAAAATACAGCTGTGGTAACTCCAGTTGTTTATTTACAAAACCAGTTGTCTCTGTAACAAAAAGACCAGCAGTGTGTGTGTGTCTGTGACACATTCAAAGCCCCAAAGCCAAGAAAGGAAAGTCTCCCATGTGTCCTGACATAGCATTATACATGAAAAATGCATGCACTTTCCTACTGAGCTCACACATTGGGTTACAGGGCTGCATGGGAGCACTGGGGATTTAAATACCCCATGGGGCCTTTTCCAGCTCCAGGACAGCTGCCCTGGAAGCCAACGTGCACAAGTCCCAGGTGCCACGAAGAGCCATCACTTCCTCAAATTTGGAGAAAAAGGAAGGAGTTTATAGTTTACCAATTTCCTGTCAAAGCCCCCAATATTACATATTAGAAAACTTTCATTGCAATAAAAGACACCATTCCACAAGGTTTCCTCAAGCACAGGAGAGCTCAGTGAAATCCAGGAAGGCCCTGACAGACATTGCTGGGTCAGAGGGGCAGAACTGAGCTGGCAGTGATGTCTCCCATGGCAGAAACCTTCAGAGATACATGTGAGCACAGATGTCCCCACACACATTTAAAACCAGACTTCAATCCTTCCTGCATCCTTCCCTGTGTTGTACTTGGCTAACCCCTTACATAATCCCAGGACTTCCTTATTTTAAAGCACATATAAAATAGTCTGAGTTCAAGCACGGAGATAACAAAGTCGTCAAACAAATCTGAACGCTTCCGAAACCTACTTTTCTCTTTTGACAACTGTCTGAGAACAGAGAGTGCAGAGAGCTGTTCCTCCTTTAAATTTAGCTTCAGCCTCTGTGAAAATTCCTCCCAATGCTCCAGCATTTGCTGCCTGGTCTTTCCATTCAAGTGGAACGGGGCAACGAACCCGATTTTGTCTTTCAATTCCCATGGCTGTGGGATTACAGAGGGGGCAAAGTGAACACGTGTCTGAACAGAAAACCCAATTTATTCATGTATTTATTTATTTATTTATTTATTACTTCTAGAACTAAGGTTGTAGTGTCTGTGCAGCAGTGGGAGGGACAGCAGTGGGACCTCTGTTTGCCACATCTCAGCGTGGCAGGAAAGGAGCCGGATGCGGTGCCCTCGGAGCCACGTGAGCTCTGGAGCTGCTCAGATGTCTGCCTGACATGGGATTGTTCTGAAATTAGAACATTGCCCCATTTTCAATAAAGCCTCCAACATTCCAGGGTTGTCCCTGTTAGCAAGGGGTGTCCTTGAAAACGAGGACAGCTGATAACCTTAAAGAAGGAGGGTAATTAGTCACAGCCCTGCAACCTTTTCTCCTAAAGAAACAGTGATAAAAGTAAACTCCTATTAGAATATCATTAAATGCATTATTATGCAATACTAGTTACATAACCATGCTTTACCAACTCGGGGTATTTTCAGGCAGAATTCAGTTTCACAGACTTGCCCACACAGAAAGATTTTTAAAACTATGAATTGTCTCTTTGGAGGGCATGAGAAAAGCTGAGGTAAATTGATGAATGGCAGATTGGCTGCCAATATTTCACATCCAACTTGAACCCTTTAAACTAAAAAACAAAAAAAAAGTCTTTATAAGAATCCCTTTTCAGCTAATTCCTTCCACAGGAGTGATAAAATTCATAGAAGCATTTGCAAATCCAAATATATCACCCTATCCAGACATTCGGTACCGTCTGAATTTCAGCTAAAACTGCTCTGTGAATCCATGCAAAATTCAAGGATAAGCAAAATTAGACTGCATTGAGCACGAGAACTTGAACAAAGTTGCTGCATTTTATCAAAATTAATATTGTAATCTATTTTCCTCTATCCCTACTTCCAATGACAAGCAGGAATAGTGATGCATTCCATGTTTTACTAAAATATTTCATCTAATTTTACTCATTTAACAGCCTTAATTAGTTCAGAAATATTCTAACCTCCCAAATAAATACCTGAAAATTGTTCTTATTGGTGCCTAAGCTCAAGTTGCAGACAAATAAAATTAACAGCTATTATAAAGTCAAAAAGCAAGAAAAGAATGAAACAGGAGTGCATGTGAAATTCTGACAAGGCAAAAGCTGGTGCTGAATGGATTTTTAAAAGACCACGTTTGAAAAGAAAGGATGTGCATTTTCAACACAGAAATCTATGTGAAATATAAGCATTATTATATAAAGTTCATTAGTAAGCTGCTTATTTTCTTTCCAAACATTTCCTTGCAATATCAATCATTTACTGCTATCTATGAAATTAATCTCAAAACACTGCATCTGTAATGGGCTCAAGTGACAATCGTCAAAGAGAAAATAAACAGCTGATGAATATTTCAGGTACAACATCATCTCTGGGTAATAAATCCTGCCAAAATACTCATAGTTTTTTTTCTTTCACATGCATGGCTCCATTCTAATGAATCATTTCTACTCCCATACTTCCCAAAAGTCAAATGCAGGGGACATTTTCAAAGCAATTATCATTTGCCTTCTGGCTGTGCAAACTAATAATGGACATTCTGCCTCTCTCACAGTCACATTCCTGCCTTATGGCTCCGAAGGAGCCCAGCTCCGCTCAGTGCACACACTGTGCCCCCTCCCCGGAACACGGCACTGCCCAGACAGCGCAGAATAGCCCTGCTGGCCAGCGAAGCCCAGCAAGCTGCCGTGAGAAGCAGCGCTGTGCCGTACCTGGAGTGCCGCGGGCGCGGCTTGCTGCGGCGGGCGGAGAGCGCAGGTGAGCCCCGCGCGGAGCAGCGCTGGCCAGGGATGAGTGAGGCGCGCACCCAGCGCTGCCCCCGGAGTGTGGCGGGAGGGACGCACCTTCCCTGCTTCTCTCCACCCCCTCGAATCCCTGAATCCCTCTCCCCTTGCCAGCTGACTGCACAGCCTGCCTGGCAGGGGAGGCAGGAGTAGCTCCGCGCTCCGGAGCGCGGGGAGCGCACCGGGGAGGGCGATGCTTTCTCTTATTAACAAACCCTGAGCGGCAAAAGGACTTTTCTGAGGTTTCCCAGGCCGGGAAAATCACGCTGGCCCTGGCAGAATCCGGTAGTTTGCGAGGGAGGGCGGTGGGTGCAGATGCCCCGTCAGTTCTGGAGCGCCCCGTGCCCAGCCCAGCAGCCCCGCCCGGGCTCCGAGCGCACCTGGGGCCGGGGCACGGCAGCTCCTGGAACCGGCGGGAACGTGCACGGCTCAGAACGAGCACTTAAAGCAGAAATAACCACTGAAAACCGCTCGTAGGAAATGCTGCTGAAAGGGCAGCGAGCCACCAGAGTTCCAACAACCACCCTCTACTTTTTTACTCACTTATTGAAGGGCTGAAACATCAAGGGCAGCAGCAAAGAAACCACCGAGCCCAGAGCACCTGGCAAGTCATGTGGAATGGGAATATTTGGGGAAATGAAGGGTGGTGGATTAAATGGGATCAAGCAGAGGATGAACCCCCCTAAAACATCCCAAAAGAGGGGACACAGCAAAGTCAGTGCTCCAGTTTTCAGCTTCTCTGCCCAGGTGTGTACACCAGGTGTAAGCCTGGCCCTCTATTTCTGTACAACTTGCCCAAATTGAACTGTAACGGGGTTTTTTTCCATAATGAACACAAATATAATGAGCTACTATACTCAATTTTAGAGGAATAAAGGAATAGAGGAAAGGAAAAGAGAGCTCCCTATTAGCTCCCATTTTTTAAATGTCCACACAAAAATAAGTGGGATGAGTGGGGCAATCTATATTAAAAAACAAACCAGTATTTTTATGGAAGAGAGAGAATATATTGATGATATATACACACACTTAAGTTCATAATATTGTTTTTAACCTCAGGCACTTTCTCATAGGTAAAGATTTTCTCCCATCAATAAAAGAAAGAATTGTCATTAGAAAAAGAAAATAATGAAAAGAGATCCAAACATAAAAACGTAGTGCTGGGGTTCTTTTAATTATTGTCACATTTTCTCAGGAAAAATGATTATATTTTAATGGTGCAAATTACGTTTATCACTATCACACTGTAGAAATTAACTCCTGATTCCTTTAAATTACAGACCTTTGGATCTGTAGATAGGAACATTTTCTCCTATAAGCTTATAAGGACTTTTGATAGAGTCTAGAAGAATTATATGTGGCATTTAAAACTAAGCACTGTCAGACTTACCTGAGAAAACCAGATTCTGTGAGCTAGTGCATGTTTGACTGGTTAGAATTCTAAAAGACAGTTTCACATGTACAGACCCTCAGAGGAAGAAACCAACAGTCCCAGATCCTTAAATTTTGGGAGTGTAAAAAGAGATTCCAAAAAATACTAGAGATAATTTCACCCAGCTATTAAAATAAGTGGTTAAAACCTAGACAATTAAGAAATTTAAAACTAATACAGGAACAAAACATGGCACCAAGCTGTTAGAAAAGTACAAATGTCTCAGCACAAAACCAAATTATACCTTAACAGGAAAGCAGTGTGTGCAACCTCCATAAAATATTTTTCTTAAGCACTGAGAAGCAATTGCTGTCGGTGAAAGGATGGATTCATTTCTTAAGTGGAGGTGAGAAATATGATAAAGATCTATTTGTTATGTATTTAAAAACCATTTTTGTTCATATTCCAGGTCCACACAGGAGTCTGAGAAAGAAAGCATGGAAACTGTGCTGAGCTGCTGGGTGTCAGTTTGTTGTAAACCCTGAATGCTGGAGCCACTCTGCCTTTGCTGAGGCAGAATTAAACACCTTCAGCTCCCCTTTTCCAGGTACTGTACACTGGTTTCTGCTGAAATAAGCTCACAATTCCATCTGAGGGCTCCCTGCACTCCTGCCAGGCTCTGACATCCCACCTGAGCATCCCAGGAAGCTCCAGCGCTGCCCGGCCCCGCCCGCAGCTCCGGCCCCGCCCGGAGCAGCTCTGATTGATGAAGGCTTCGCACACTTGGTGCGGAGGGCACCGAGTGCCCAAGGAACGCCTGGCACCGTTCCTGGGAGCCCCGATGGCACCGTGACCTGCGGGAGCACAGAGCAGCTGGCACAGCCAGAAATCCCCGACCGGGAACCCTGGAACAGGGAGCGCTCGGAGCCGCCACGGGAGGGGCACAGCGGGGGCTGCTCCCACACGGGTACCAGGTACAAGTCCCCTCAAAGGAAACTCTGCACTCCAACATCGAGACACATCAACATTTTTTATGTCATTCCCACTCCCCACAAGGTGAACTTCCACCGGCAGCTGTTCCCAGCCTGAGCGGAGCAGGCGAAATTTAAGAATTAAAGGAATTTATTTCCCTTACCTTTGGGATATTTTCCATCCTGAACAACTGTGACTTTGCTTGATCTAAATTTACAGAGAAAAAAAAAAAAGTTGATTGGAGTGGGGGAGTGTTTAAAACTTACAGAAACCAAAGGAGAGAAGTTTCACAGGGTAGGAAAGGGACATTCAAGACCAGTTCAAGATATTATTTTGGGAAAGTCACTTTTAGAGCCACTGCTCTAAAATTTGCAAGAAGCTCAGGGTAACTGAATGTTATCTTCACATTATATTATATAATTGTCTTTTTTAGGCAGATATGTAGACGTTTTCCTGTACATAAATGTAACTTTCTGGCCTAGATAACTCTGCAAACAGATAAAATATTGCTCCTTAACCAGGTGGTTTTTAGGAAATCTGTAACAGTAACACCAGATTTTTAATTTTTTAAGGGTTATATGTAAGATAAGAGACGATAAATCTGTATCAAATCATTTTATCAAGGCATAGGCACAAGGCTAAAGGAGAGCGTGGAATTTCAAGGAATGGATAAGAAGGAATGGAGATGATGGAAGGTGGGGATGAAGAACAAATTGAATAATGATATTGGGAAACAATGAAATGGAAAATGTAATAGAAACATTAGGGCAACCTTCACTTGGTTTTCCATAAATTTAGCAATATCATTTCAAATTCAAAACACATCAGCTCATTTAAAAAAACTATTAGTTTTAAACAAAAACTGTCTACCAAAATCCTGAAATTAAAAAACAAAAAAGGGTTTGATCCAATCAATACAATGGTATCCATTACAGTTTCAGGGGTGACCTTTATATCAGATCTTCCCTTTCCCATCTTTGGAGCAATTCTGATTGCTCCAATTCTCTGCAAGCAGAGCTGGGAAAGGTGTAAGAGCTGTGAATTCTGAAAAAAATGTGTCAGAGCTGTGAATTCTGAAAAAAGGTATCAGAGCTGTGAATTCTGACCAGAGGAGTAAGAATTATGAATTCTGACCAAAGGTGGAAGAGGTATGAAATCTGAAAATAGGTATAAGAGCTGTGAAATCTCAAAAAAAGCTGTAAGAACTCTGAATTCTGACCAAATGAGTAAGAACTATTAATTCTGACAACAGGAGTAAGAATTATGAATTCTGGTAAGAGGAGTAAGAACTATGGAATCTGAATAAAAGGTGTAAGAGCTGTGAAATCTGAAAAAAGGAGTAAGAATTATGAATTCTGACAAAAGAAGTAAGATTCTGACCAAAGGTGTAAGAACTATGAATTCTGACAACAGGTGTAAGAGGTATGAAATCTGAAAAAAGATATAAGAGCTGTGAATTCTGAAAAAAAAAAGGTGTAAGAGCTGTGAAATCTGAAAAACAAAAAAAAAAGGTGCAAGAACTATAAATTCTGACCAAAGGAGTAAGAATTATGAATTCTGAAAAAAAATGGTGTCAGAGCTGTGAAACCTGACCAAAGGAATAAGAATTGTGAATTCTGACCAAAGTAAGAACTGTGAAATCTGACCAAAGGAATAAGAATTGTGAATTCTGACCAAAGTAAGAACTGTGAAATCTGAAATCTGACCAAAGGAACAAGAATTGTGAATTCTGACCAAAGTAAGAACTGTGAAATCTGACCAAAGGAATAAGAATTGTGAATTCTGACCGAAGGAGTAAGAGCTGAAAAAAGGTGTAAGAGCTGTGAATTCTGACCAAAGGGGTAACAACTATAAATTCTGACCCCTGTGAGGGTCACAGGGGACCTCATGTGCCACTGCCCCTCTGAACTCTCATCCCCCAGTAACCCCAATATTCCACCAGCTCCCCTGAACAATGACCTCCTAACTCCACACGTGTTTAGGAGATCCAGCCTCACCTCCAGAAAGGCAAACCAAACCCAGGAGCATGGATTTTATGCTGCTGCAGCAGCACCCAACCACCCCAGAGAGCACATTTTTCAGACACAGAGAGGGACTGAGCTCTGGTCACGTTGCTCCCCCCAAAGGGAAGTGAGAAGTGCAAGGCAGCCCTGGTGCCTCCAGATCTGAGAGAGAATTGAAAAACTCTATCAGGCAGTGCTGTCCATTGCTGTGGTACAAACTCAGGTTAGAATTTTACATTTGTATGAAGGCTGAATGTATTTCACACCATGAATGGTGACTCCAGCTCCCCAGGGCAGGGGGTGGCACTGGATGAGCTTTAAGGTCCCTTCCAACCCAAACCATTCCGGGATGCATTACAGGAACACAGGGCACAGACAGGACAGGAGTTTTGCCATAAACTGAGGTGAATAAGCAAAACAAAACAGTTTTGCTCCACTGACTTCTAAAGATTTATCAACTGGAACCTGAAATTTGACCTAACAACATCTTGTTACATTTTCTTAGCTGTACACACTCCTGTTATCTGTGCTCCTGTCCAATGTCCACACCACTGTTTGCTTTGTGTCCCATCAAACATTTCCTCAAGCAAGGTTAATAATCTAAATTCATCCAAATGCATCTGTCAGGACAAATCTTTCTGCAATATAAGAACAGAATTCTTGATTGAGAAGGAAATTTTAAAGTCAGTGTTTTCTACTTGCTAAGGCTCTGGGAAAATTATTGGGTTTTTTCAGAAGAACCAGTCTTTTAAAGTAATTCATCTGCTTTTTAAGGTAGGTAGAAGAGCAGAAGCCCAAGCTGCAAAACCCCTTTCAATCTCAGTAAAACTCTCATTTAATCCCATGCTGTGTTACATCTCCTAAAGCAAGAGAACAGGATTTCAAGACTGCATTTGTGCACTTTTGGGGCTGTTCTCACAGTCCCAATCCATCCCCCACCACGCTTTTTCCATAATTATGACAATGAAAATATACAAACTATAATAAGCATGTCCCAAATGTTTGACCAAAACATAAACACCGCTTTAAAAATACCCTTGTCCCGTTTAAGGACGACTAATCCCAGCTAACAAACCTTTCCCAGATGGAGTGAAGTGGGAATTTCCCATCATTTTCAGGTCCAAGCTGCCATGATCTGATCCCAGCCCCACATGGACACGCTGGACAGGGCCAGGGGAGATTGTTGGGATGTCCTGTGCACAAACTGGACTCAATGATCCCTGTGGGTCCCTTCCAGCTCAGGATATTCCATATATCCACAAGGATCTGCACTCCAGGGAAGGCAGAGTGAGGCTGTGTTCCCATAACCACACACGAGCAGGGCTCAGCAGGGCAGAGACACACGGGACCCCCAGGGCACAGGGATCACCCCCAGAGCCCCTGCAGCTCCCACATTCCTCCTGGAGCTTCCAGAGGCTCAGCAGCCACGCAGCTCCCACAGCCCACAAGCCCTGGAGCACAAACACCTCCCAGGAAACCTCAACGGCGGCTACTGACTGCCCAATTATCCAGTTCCATCAACGTGGAAAAGATCCTGCATCCTCTGACATCTGCTTTGTTTTGGGGATGAAGGGCCAGTTGAATTATAAGACAGAAATCCTGCTCTTTTTAATTAAAAAAAAAAAAAACATGAAAAACCACACACAGAATAAAAAAAAAATATAATAAAGGCAAACTTTTTAATAAATCATTCAGCAAAAGAGAGTTTTCAGCTGGTTCTACTGCTGGGAATCACAGCCCTCAACACATGTAATTTCTAGGAAAGTTGTGTTGCCCAGTTAGCTGAGTGGTGCAATGGTTCTGTTTAAAATATTTATATTTAATTGCTCAGGGAGCCCAAGGCTGCTCAGCCTTTACCAAGGGCAGCACAGCCCCAGCTCTCACCAGTCTCTGCATGGAAGTTTTGCCCTCAGTTGCCAGCTCAGGTAAAACCAACACCTGTAGTGTCCCTATTATGGACCTTTATATTTTACTGGTAAATAAATCATTCTGCTTCTCTGAAAGTCAATAAAATCATTAAACAAAAGTCATCACAATAAAAATTTCTCTTGTTTTTTTTCCCTCAGAGCACCAAGAGCTACAGAGATCCCAAAGACTGTTCTGCCTTCATAGGCTGCTTCCCTGAGTTCCTGGAGAAGGAATAAAATCACCTTGCCCGACCCCCATCAGGGCTCAGTGAAATGGGACCTGCAGAATTCTCCTTTCAGACCATAAAACACACACGGGGCTCTTTCAGGAGGAGATGCAGGAGCACAAAGGACAGACAATGTGCCCTACCCGAAGGACCAAACCTCTGGGGGATAAAAGCACGCAGTGATTCAGGCTCTGCCCCCCAAAGTGCTGAATGTCCCACCCAGACAAAGGGGAATCCAGGCACTGCTCCATCCCTGTGCTACAAAGGCTGAAATCCCAGAACAGTTCTGCAGAGCCCTTTTGCAAACCACTGCTTGTAAACGGGAAGTGAGCTGAGAAGGAGGGAGTGGATTGGGGGATGATATTCTGCCCCAGTGACACATTAATGCAGATCAGGGGGAGGAGAGATTCATTTCTCATTCCTTGGAGTGTCTTATCTCACATCCAACCTCCCAGACAGAAGGTGGGAACCCTTGGCAGCCTGAAAATGGGGATGGGATTGGTCCAGAAGGACAGAAAGTGGAAATATAAATATATATAAACACAGAATTAAAACGTTGGCTCTCCTAAGGATGGAAGAGTGCAAGGAAAAGTCACTGCCCACTGCAGACTGGCTCTGTGTGAGGATGAGAAACTGCTGGAAACCCCCCCAGTCCCTTCTGGCAGCAATTCCCACCCAGCTGGGGCTCAGGAGCAAGCAGGGTGTGTAATAAGCTTTCAGTAGCTGCATTCTGAACAAATGAGTTCATTTTCACTTCACCAGGTGGAATTCAGAAATTCTCAAGGCAACCATTTGCTGTTGAGATTTGAGATTAATATGAAACCAATCGTTCCATATTAAAAACTCAATATGGTAATAATAATAATGCAGTTTATTTTGCTTCTATTTATCTCCCCAGATTAAATTTAATCCATGTTTGTATTGGTTGCCTCAGCATCTGAGCAAAAAAAAAATCTAGAATCAGGAAATAAAATGCTGACCACTGTGATTTTAAAATAATCTTGAAAATCTCAAAATAATCTATTTCCAGTGGAAAGAGAAAAATGTTGATACTTACAAAGCATTAAAACATTACAAAAATACAAGCTAGCAATCCTCAAAAATCACCTTTGCTTTTTGTCCAGCATTTTATACTTCTGTGAAAAGTATTTTTAAAACAGCTTAAGGCATCACAAAATTGAAGTGCCACATTTATCTTGGACAATAGAAAGTCATACTGAGAAGTAGAAGGTTCACCATTACCAAGAATGCTTAAACGTAAAAGATCTGAAATATATCAAAATTTATAAATAAATTATTAGTGGGTGACTTTGATACAGAAAATATTTGCAAACATCAGTGAACTCCATTAATGTTTTTTTCTATTTAATCTTATGCACCAAAAATGGACAAAAATAAGGAGGAATGGTACAGAACAAGAAAATCCATTTTTAAATATATTTTTCTGTTTGAATGATAATCTCGACATGAGAAGCAGCTCAGGCCAATTCATTCAGGTCTGCATCATTCCCACTGAGGCAAAATGACCAAAATTCTCACAGTTTTGCCCCAAAGAACCCTCTGCAAAATTCCAAGGATCAGGATGGATTTTGCTTCATTGAAAGAACATTTTAGAGCAGAGAAACAAATGTGCTGAGATCTTCTATTGTTACCCCATGACAGAAAATCATCATTTTGCAGACTCAGATTTGTCTGGGCAAAAATAATCTTCATTAAAGCAACACCAAAAAAGATCTCAACACGTGACTTGAGATTTGGTTACGTTGGTCATGGGACAAATTTCTGATTCTGGTTTCTCCATTTTTTACTTGGACCAGCAATTTGCTCCTGATTTAGAAGAAAAACAACCCCAAAGTGTTCTGTGTTGCACCCTCAGCAAAGTGGGAACGTTCACGCCTCGGCAGAGCTGAAATTCAAAGGTTCTCAGGTGGCTCCTCATTGACACGTGCCAAGATCACAGGGTTCTTTCCTAACACCAAACTTGTGTCTACACTCTTTAAAAAACACCCAGAAAATTGTCATGTTGGACCCTTCTTATTCTACACCTCCAGGAAGAAAAGAGACAGCAAAGGTGAAATTGTTTCTTCCCACTGTAGCACGAAAAATCATCTGGAAGTTCAGGCTGAGAAAAGAAATTGGGTGCTCTTGGGTGCCCTGTTATAGCAGAGCTGCATTTTTTCAGGGAAATAAAAGTGATCTTTGAGAAACTGTTAGTGTGAGAAATTATAAAAAAAAATAAAAATATTAAATATCAAAGTCACCCCCTTTGATCATCCCCATGGGAATCATGGAAATTTTGGGTTGGAGTAACTATTTCCTCTTTTTGGGTAGACTCTGTCAGGAACTGTGAAAACACTGCCTGTGCAGGCAGAAAAAACTACATTTTGCTGGGGGTAAATTATATAAAAACCTGAACTTCACAAATTGTTTCCATTGCAAACTTCAAAGCAGCGAAGATGCTCACTGGAATTTTTGGCAAGAACGATTGCAGAGTTGTTCCAGAGACTGATTTAAAGTTCTTTTGTTCCAGTTTTAAAGTTGACTTTTTAATATGGGTCTCAGCAAACATAAGGAATTAAAATCCCCAGGTCATCCTCTTTGGGAAAGAGTAGATTCAGTTTTCCAGATCACTTTGATTCCAAGGTTGTGGGAGAGTTTGGGCCTGCTTGGTTTGGGGTTTTTTCAGAGCTGGCACAAGATTCTCCTTAAACAACAAAAGAGTTGTAAAAGGAATTCCAGTGGCTCATTTAAAATGTGGAAATGTTGACAGCCAGCTACTCCAGAGTTACTCACAGTAGGAAAAATATTCCTGTGGTCTTTATTGCATCTCTCACCTGTATTACGAACAGGTTACAGCATTGTAACCACAGGGACACTTAGCTATTAGAAATAAGATAATAATTCAGGTTATAAAATCAATTTATTCCCCAAAAACTGATGAGAAACAAGGTGACAATATTTACTAGATAAACTGGCATCCCAGGAAGTGTCACTCTCTTGGAATACTCCTGCATTTCCATATGGTTTGCTGCTGGTCCTTACCTTGAGAGCACAGACCTCCAGAGATGCTCTTCTCACCACACTGAGGTGATCCAAATTCACTTTTGCAAAATTACTCTTCCTTAATAACAGCAATGATCTGAATTTGTTTCAGAATAAAAGTTCCTGGTTCACACTTAGCTCTAAGTTTTTTTGAGAATAGTTACCGTCATTGCAATTTATTCTCAACATTAACTGAAATCATTTTGATCTGGTTTAGAATATTTCTCAGGTATTTCTCTTCCCTGGTTGCTACCGGCCATCTTCTTGATGAAGGTCTGCAAACACATCGGGCACGAGCATCTCACTGCAGAAATGTCAAGGTCCTGGATGTTGCTGAAGTAGGACAAACGTGACGGTTTCAGCTCTTTTTAAACCTTGTAGGTACCAGGCCAGTTCTGCTTCTGTCTCTTCCAGTGGCCAGCTGGTCTTTCTCAGACAGAGAGTGCAGCCCAGCCCAGCCTGAGCGCAGGAACTGATTCCTCTGGCTGCTCTGGAAGGCAGTGGTGCGAATGCTGAAGGAGAGCTGTCCCTGCTGTCCCAGCCAGGGTGACAGGGGAGGAGGCTGCCCCAGGGCTGGTGCCCTGCTCACCTCTCCTCACACCTCTGCCTCTGCTGCCTTGGCAGCTTCAGCAAGCCCGATCACACCTCCAAAGCCCTGGGGAGCAGGAGGCTCCTGGAGGATGGAGATGGTGCAATCCCTCTCTTCCTCCTCCTCCTCCTCCTCCTCTCTTCCAGCGAGCCAGGGTGACTGACAGATTTTCGGGAGTCTCGGGGTCACTGGGGCCGTGTCCTGCCCTGCGCTGGGACCCCGGGGCTGCAATCAGCTATTTAAAGCTCATTACAATATCAATGGCAAGCTCAAAGGAACTGCCAAATCCACTTAATCCCCGGTGCTCAAAAGGTACCTTCCAAACCTTCCAAACCCACGGGCGTGTTTATCCCCATCTTCGGCCGAGCTGACTGGTTTTTTTCTTCTCCTCGGAGAAATCTTTGCGGTTATTGCTCAGTTAACCCAAAAACTGCCCAACGCTGCACAGCACCTCTTCAGTTCCCCCTATTTCCACACCGTTAATGGTCCCTTCGCTCCCCACATCAGCAGGAATTCCGAACAAACACCGCTGTAATCTGTTTATTACATCCTGTTTATCCTGTACTAAGCATCCCTAACAGCTTAGACCTTCTTTATGTAATAGGGCTGGGGCACACAGACCCGGAGCTGCTCCTCCACATCCACTGCCCAGCTTCCTTTACACCTTCAGTTAAAAAAATTGATTTAAAAATTCCTATATGTCAGGACTCATCTTCCAGGTGTTCACCATTGAGAGGTAGTTCTTGCAGGAAGAAACATAAAAAATAGATTTTATATTTATTTCTGTAACTTAAACACGGCACTGAGCTTTGATCTTCCTTTGAAAGAGCCTGGCTAATAAGAAAATGAAGGCACAATAACAGATCTTGTCTCTGGCTGGAAAAGCCATTCAGGCACCATTGTTTATTATTCCAGGGAAATTGCAGCCACAGACACTTCAAGGAATTGCTGCCACTACTCAGAGAAGTGGATTTACTGAAAGCATAAGCAAACAGATTTACTACACCTCTCTCTCTCACAGCATTTTGGTACTTTGCAACATCCACACTGGGCTCACTGATGGGTAAAAACCCACCCCGACCCCTGGACTCCCCTGCACTGCAGTGTGGTGGATCCATTCCTTAAATCCAAGGTGTTTGGGGGTTTTCCCATCGACATCAAGGCAGCAGCTTGCTCTGGCTCCAGAATGGCCTGGCTGTGGCCTTTCAATGTAAAAATGGGGTTTAAAAGAGAGAGACTTTTTACCAAGTCCTGGAGTAACAGCACAAGGGGCAATGGTTTTAAACTGAAGGAGGGAAGGTTTTATTTGGTATAAGGAAGAAATTGTTCCCTGTGAGGGTAGGGAGGGGCTGGGCTGGAATTCCCAGAGAATCCGTGGCTGCCCCTGGATCCCTGGAAGTGTCCAAGGCCAGGCTGGATGGAGCTCTGAGCAACCTGGGACAGTGGAAGGTGTCCCTGCACAGGGCAGGGGATGGAATGGGATGAGCTTTAAGGTCCCTCCCATTCCCAGTCATTCCACAGTTCCATGTTCTGAATGAACTATGTAATGACATTTTCATACAGAAAACAGGAACCAAAAAAAAAAAAAAAAAGCAAAAAGCTGAACAAACCAACCAAATAAAACTAAAATTAATCTTGGAAAAATGGAAGTTGAAATCATGGCTAAACCCAGACACTTACAGTTAGAAGCCAAAACAAGTAAAGCAGAAGCATTAAATCTGGCATTCTGCATCCATAGGTGCAGAAAAGCAACTACAGCACAAAGTTAAACCATGGCTGCTGCTCCTCCACCAGGAAATCCTCACCTGAGCAACCTTGAGAAATCATTTAAGAACAGAACAGAAATCCCTCAGGAGAAAACAGATCTGAAGACTGGAACCTGTATCAGCCCTCATAAATTACACCAGTCTTTGCAAAAATATTCCACCAATAAGCCTGCAAAGGCAACAGAGAGTGTTTAGGAGGGAAAGGTCAGTAATTCCAAATCCAATCATGGTGATCTGGCAAACAGTTCTGTTGCTGAATGCTTTAAAAATATTGGTCTCTGAACAGATGCGATCCAGCATCTTTGGATGGGCAGACAGGTCACAGCTTTATTTTTTTTCCACTCTCTCTCCTGCTGCCAGTTTGACCTTTGTTTGCAATCATCAGAAAAGGACAGAATTTAAACCCAGTCTGGTGGCAGCCCAATAAAACCTGATCTGTTTAGCTCCCTTCTCTACATAAAAATCTGCACGGAGTTTACTGTGTATATTTTTAGTGTCTTTAATAAAATATCCTAAAAGTTTTTAAATATTATTAATTCCATTATCACTAGGCTGAAATTTGGAAGTAGCAATGTCTGATTTGAGGGAGAAAAGAAGATGGGAAGGGAATTTAGCCATCTAGAGAGAAAAATAAAATATCATCTTGTCAGGAGTTAGCTGAAACCTTTCAAACACAAAATGGAACCATGGAGAAAGGGCACAAATGGAAGAACATTCCCAAGGAAATCAAAAGGCAGAAGCAGGACATCCATCTCCCACCCTGTTGCACAAAACAAGATCAGATAGAGCCCGTTTCCCTCCAGCCAGATTTCTCACACAAATCTGGGAGGTTTCCAAAGGCTCCTTCCCAGGCTGCATGGAGATCTGACTGGTAGGACCACAAAGATTTGGGATCAATCCAGACCCAAAGCAAACCTCAGGAGTCAGGAATAGAAGCTGACAAATGCAAACGGGTTTTGTTCTTAGGACAAGGTCTCTAAAGAGAAAAGTTTGGTAAACCCTGAAGCAAAAGTGGGATAATTCAATGTCTTCACCACAGCTGCTGTAAGAGGCAGGAACCAAGGGATGAGACAGCAAGGTAGAGAGGGAGCAGCTGTGTCTGCAGGGCTGATCTCCACTGCAATCTCTTCAATCCATGTGTTGGGGGTGGAATTTATGGTCCTTGAGCCCATCCAGCTCCTGCAGTCCTGCTGCTGCTGTCCAGAGTTCCTGCTCTGAGTAACCTGATGAGCCCTTTTCTGTAAATTCTACTCAGGAGTCCAGGATCACTCTCAGAAGAGGCTGCAGGAGCTGAGCTGACAGAGGAGGGGTTTGCCCAGTCCCTCGTGGAGCCCATTCTCCCTGGAGCTGCTGCAGCTCGGGTGACACCCTCGGGGCAGTTCCAGAGGGGAGGGATGTGCTGGCACAAGGATGGGGCGTTTTCCTGCTAAACGGAGCTGCAGCCCCCCATTGACAGAGCTGGGGAGAAGCTGAATGCACAGAAAATCAGAGTTTGCAGTTCAAACCACACTGCCCACGGCTGCCCTTCCCCTGACCTTACAAATGAGCAGAGCTGGTCCGAAGGCAGGGCACTCATGGCACGTTTTCCACGAGCACTCGTGTGAGTCAAAGCACTGAAGCCACCACAGTCACCAGCCCCTAAAGGCCTCTTTGCAGTGCTGCAGGTCCACCTTTTCAACAAAAGTATTTTAAAAGGCAAATACCCCACAGCACAAAGGTGTTTGAGGAGTATTGCAGTTATACACCAATGCAGATGGTCCTGCAGATCATTTACCCCTCAAAATAATTCCCCCAAAATTCTCACTGTTAACAAGCTTAATTACCAACCTTTCACACTTCCAGGCAGTATATTTGTCACCATGAGACTTAAAACAGTTTATGCCTACAGGATTGGTCATCCAGTTGGATCAGTCCTGAAGTTAGAATTTATCATTCAGATCTGAGAAAAAAATCTCAAACCTTTAGGTCAAGCAGAGGAGAAGAGGACTACACCTCACTCGCAGTTTATTGCTGGTGTATTTGCCATTTTAGAGAAAACTGAGTACATTTTTCTGTACCAGTTCAGCAGTAATCTCTCCACAGGTGCAGAGGAACAGGATAAAACACTCCTGGGACTACACTGAGATTTCATTCAAACTTTTCAGAGCTCAGCTTCAGCTGAGTGAGAGATCCCTACAGACAAAACCTTAACAAAGGGTGCTGTTGGCAGAAAACATCCTATAAGGATTGTATTAAATATTAAGCAAGGCTCTCATTTAAACACAAAATCTTTTCTTTTTCCATACCAATGCTTTACAAGCTCACTCTTCCCTTGCTGTAAGCACAGGTCTGAGCAGAACTGCACCATGCTCAAGTACAGCAATTCTTTAGTTCCTGTCAGTTATTCAAACCAAGTCCATTCACTGAAGTGACTCCCAGTTAGATCTCCCCTGTACATCAATAAATACACAGAGTAAATTCAGTACAAAATAGGAGGTGCAGGCAAATCTTGCAGTCAGTTATTTCTCCAAATGCTCAAGGTTAATGAAATCAAGCAGACATTTACAGAAATCATATCATTCAGGGGCTTTAGGAACTCATTACTCACAGTTGTAATCCATTTTCCTAATCCAGTGATTGGTATTGAGCAATAAAACATTTTGGTCATCTGCTGCAAAAATGTTTCATAAGTGATTATTTCATTCACTGATACTATAACAACTGAAGTAATGCACAATTAAATTAAATTAAATTATTTGGGGCCTAGCATAACTAGCATCATTCAGGCTGTTTCCTGGTTTTAGCCAGTGAACTCTGGTATCCATGGTAGGAAGAGGGATCTGAAAGCACTGTTCAGGTCTGCTTTTAACAGACTGACTGTGAGAATTCCAGGGATTTTCTGCAGCACAGTGCTGACATTTCCCTGTAGAAGATGCTTGGGTTTGTTATCATACACTGGCAAAGTAGAGATTATGCTCACAGAGCAAATTTCCTTCTCCATCACTTTATCCAAAGCCTTTCCCTTGCAGCCCAACATGCTCTCCCCAGGACAGGAGGATTTGTAACTCCCCTGACAAATACCAGCTCATTTTCATGCTACAACCCAGTTCATGGAGGGGACAGAACTCACTTGTATTAAGGTCTGACAACTGTCCTAAATATTTGGATCCTTCTCTGGGTCTGATGAGAAGGAACACAAGTCATTAGCACGGATGCTGATGGAAAAGTATCTTAGAGGTTCTTCCAAGCAATTTCAGAAGCTGCTTTGCTTGTAAAACAACTTATTAGCCACATGTTGGTGTGAAATAACAGCTCTGTCAAACCAGCACACAGAATAAACAACAGATAAAAATACAAAAGTAATAGAACTGTTACTGAAATGTTTTGGATGCTTCTCTCATGAGTTTACAGACAACAACATGACTGGTAACAGGTAAACTCTGGATGGAGCTTCAGCAGATGAATTTAAGCCAAACAGCTCCTTTAGATTTGGTGTCAATGGCAAAGACTTCTGCTTAGCTGCATTTGGAGCACTCTTACCTTGTTTAGATTTTCCAGACTGGTTTACCCATCCCTGATGAGTGGGATATTTGCCTAATTAGCCTTTAGCCCTTTGCTCTGAACACACCTGATATGAGTCTTGTGAAAAATGTGCAATATGAGAACCCCAACCAAGCTCTCTGCATCAGCTGCTCATTCCCCCACCCACTTTCATGGCATTCAGAAGCACCAACTCTTTTCAGCTCGTGCTCCAAAGGAATAAACCAAATTTTAGAAACAAAGGAAGAAAATTGCTGAGCAGCAGCTGTCACCAAGTGGGAGCTGAGAGAAGAAACCACCAAGACCTTTTCAAGTCTCCTTCTTTAAGAGAATCCTTCTCTCCTCTCAAAGCTGTTTTTTTGCTCTTTTAAACTCCAGATATCTGCATGACAATTTATCACTATATTTTCATGTCCAAGTCCTTCCCTGAGGAGTCTGTCAAAAGCTTTGCATCACAAAAATCTTTGAGAGCTGCCTTGAAAGCCCCTCCTGCCCAAACACAGCCTTGCTGCACTCCAAGGGAGACAGGGAACCACTGCAGGAGGAAAAAACAACACCTGGCCTGAAATTCTCCTTCCCAGTCCCTCAAATAAGATCAAGTGCCAGCACTGAAGCCAATTTGGGACAAATTCTGCTGTTTACAAGCTCATTTCTGCCTATTTTTAAAAATGACACAACAATGGTAGATTTGCACCACTTTGCTAAAGATTATTCTTAATTATTTGTTCTTTGTTAGCTGGTTAATGTTTAAATCAACTTCCAATAAACCAGTCACACCACAAGGCTGGTCAGGTAATTGTGAAGGCATTCCTTTAAAAACCCTGAACCTTTTAGACATATTTATAAATACAGATACACACACAGGCAGGAAATGTTCTGGGAATGTTAAGAGTGCAAAACTCAGTGCTCAAAGTTGGCCAAGCACAGTTATTCAATATCCTCTTCTGAATTACCTGGGCTCAAACCATTATAAGGTATTGCCTATCCTTGTCCATGCCTCCTCCATGTCATTTGCAAAAATATCTGCTTACATAAATATATATTTCTATTTAAAAATACTAAAATAAGCTTTATAGAATTCCCAGTTCTGTCTCCAACATACATTCTGGGTTTTCCCTTTTCTCTGTCATCTACTGGCCATACAAAATTTGGATTAACTTGGATTTTGACAATTGCCCCATATTTTAAAATTCAATTTCTGGTTAAATCTTCATAAGCATGAGAAAGAGACTTTTCTGAAAGGAAAATAAAGAGAAAAGTAAAACATGAGATTAAATGTGACTCTGGACTCTGAGAGAATGTGTATTATCACTCTGCCTGAGCTCCCAACAGAACGTAAGAAGAATGTCAATAAAATCAAGGTCAAAGAAAAGATTCATCTGCTACCTCTGTAATAAACTATATTCTTAAAGGCTGCAGTCCTGAATTTGCATGAAATTAAATGTCTCATCTGGAGAATGGTCTAATAATCCATTATTATTTGCATAGCTGGTTTCCCACAGGTTTTTTCCAATAGTTAAAATTTATGTTGTAATGATATTTTTCTGTCCAAAAAAATATTGTTGGAAAGAAATAAAAAAGGTATCCAATAGCCAGCTCATGTATGTTTTAAAAGTAATTAAATATTTTTTTCTTTACTAGAAATATACTGTATATATCCAAATAGTCAGAAAAGGGTAAAAGCCAAGAGCAAACACATGAAAAGCCTTGGATGGATTTCAAACTCTGTGTGGAGCTTTGGAAGATCTTCACATGCAGAGAACTGGTGCCTGTAAGAACATATCCAAATTATTTCTCAAAGTTCCACTTTACCAAAATAAAAAAAGTTTCAATCAACTTCTTTAAAGGCAAAAGTGAATTTAGGGAGTCCTTCAGCACCTGAAACGAAGTGTTCAACAGAACAGAAACTCCTAAGGGAGTTTCCCTCTTGGTGCCCAAACTCTGCTGGGTCTGTGTTTGATCCCATCTCTGCTGGGGGAACAAGGTCCAGCCCCTTCCTCTTTCCTGGTACCCACTTAGGGGCAGTATTTATTTAAAATACAGACTGCACTTGTCACACACACAAACTTCTCAAAACCACACCAACTTCTCAAAACCACCAGTGTGGGGCTTGTAAAATATTCAAACAGGCCCAGCCATTCACAACCACTGCATAAATTTTAATCTTTATAATGGAAAAGCTGCAATGAAAGGCCATGAACAGTGAAAGACATGACAAGAGAGATTTTTAGGAAGCACATAGAATGAATTCCAGCTGTGCTAGTTCTCTCTAGTTTAGAGATAAACCTAAAATACAGTTATTTCACTCTCTCTCCATCATCCAGTTTCTTTAATATGGATTTTTTTTTAAATGGATAACCTGCAAATCTTTCAGTCTGAATTATTTTCAATTATTTTGGTTGCTTTTGCTAAAATGCACCCAACACACACATGTGCAGTGCCTCGTCTGGTGTAGCTCTACAACAAAGATAATTGAGGTTAAATAAAAATCATTTCAGTTAAAACTCTGGAAAACAGATATGACTGAAAAAAACATGGCACAACAAACAGTTAGTAAATGATATGTGAAAATAAAGGGTGAAATGCTTTCAATAGACCTAATTAAAAATTCATATAAAAATAAGCAATTCTAATAAATTCAGGTTTGGGAGTTTTTTCTTTAACCTCTGATTAATTTACTGGTCATGATTCTAATTACTGTGTAGGACACTGCCAAGTGCTGTCAATGATCTCTACTCCTTTGTAGCATATATGTCTGCTCAAAATCTGAGATATCTCAGAATGAATGAAGGTTTTGGGGAGGCCACAGGGTTAATGGGATCTCTTAAGAAAAATATACTGACTCACTTTATCTTTAGGATTTCCACTTTTACTCAGCTTTGGGAACATTTTCTCCAGAACAGGACAGAACTGTTTAGGTTGGAAAAGTCCTTAGAGAATCCAGCAGTTATCACCACCTAACTTTGCCCCCAAGTGCCACATCCAAATGAAAATCACCAGGAATGGCGACTCCACCATTTCCCTTGGCAGCTGTCCCAATGCTTGACCACTCTTTTTTTATTTCAAATCCTAAATCTAAACATCTCCTGGCCCAGCCTGAGGCCGTTCCCTCTCCTCCTGTCCCTGTTCCCTGGGAGTAGATCCCAAATCCCCCCCAGCTGTCCCCTCCTGTCAGGGAGTTGTGCAGAGCCACAAGGTCTTCTCTGATCCTCCTTCTCTCCAGGCTGAGCCCCTTCCCAGCTCCCTCAGGAATTCTCCAGCCCCTTCCCAGCTCCTTTCCCTTCCCTGGACACGCTCCAGCCCCTCCAGGTCCTCCTTGTCCTGAGGAGCCCAGAAGTGGCCCAGGATCTGGGGAGGGCTCATTGTCACAGGCAGAAATGCTGGTGACTGGTGGCCAAATATTCACCAGGAGAAGGCAGCACCATGGTCTGGGCAGCAGAGAGAGCTCATCTCAACTAATTCTCTGCTGATCAAAGCCCCAGCAGGCCCAAGGCATCTTTGCCCCCCTCCCCAGTGCCAGCACAGGGGACAATCCCCGCCCTGGCCCTGCTGCCCCACCATGGCTGGCCCAGCCCAGGGGCCATCGGCCTCGTGCCCACCTGGGCACCCCTGGGCTCCTGTCCAGCCTGTCCCCAGCACCCCCAGGGCCTTTCCCAGCTGCTCCTGGCCATGTGACCCCAGTGCCAGGCCCAACATGGCCCCACTGCCCTCACACCACTGTGCTCTGCCCATGGATCCCATCCCAGCCTCTCTGCAGTGCTCCCTCCCCCAGCAGATCCACATCCCCTGGACAGCAAACAAGGAAACAGCACCGAGTCTCAAGGCCTG
Organism: Notiomystis cincta; assembly: GCA_013398075.1. Taxonomy (NCBI): domain Eukaryota; kingdom Metazoa; phylum Chordata; class Aves; order Passeriformes; family Notiomystidae; genus Notiomystis; species Notiomystis cincta. Next base: position 83,726 of record VZRX01018695.1, read on the forward strand.
CACTGAGCATTTCCCTCCAGAACAACCTGCTGGTGCCAGCTCCCACTCACAGCACCAGGACTCTCAGGTACCCTGGCACAACCCCAGTCTCACCCTGGCCCTGGCACCCCTCTCTGCTGGGTTTTGTCCACGTGCATCCCACTAAAGGCATCAGGCAACCCCAGCAGAGGCTGTGTCAGAATTCCTGCAGAAACCTCACCAAGCCCCAAAAACAGTTAAAAACCTTTTTTGCTCCACTCTGGCAAACAATTCTGCAGCATCATACCAGGCCACTTCCCCTTGATTAGAAACATTTGCTCAAATGAGGTTATTTTGAGTTGGAAGTACATTACCTTGTGTCAGTGAATGAGTCATGCACACAGATTTTAATAAAATAATTAACATTTTGTGCATAAGATAGTATTTAATGTTCTAGACCAAGATGTTAGTCTGAATCCTAGGCAGCACCACATTTTTCATGCCTTGATTATTCAAATACCAAATCCTTGTCATGCTATAAAAAACAGCTGTTTGAGAAGTATCATTTTTTTAAATGATAAATATATTGATTATATGCAATGGTGACTAAACCACTAAAGGTCAGATTCTATTTTGTCTATTAAAAAATATAGGTATTTATCAGCTTTTTTTTATTTGTAAGCAATGTGTTTAGAAGGTCTAAATATGCAAAAATCTGTTCTTGCAGTATAACAGATAGTTGAGATGATGGGTAGAATCACGTCCAAAATTACAGGTATATTGATAAAGACTGGGATGCACCCAGGATTTTGGTGGTTAGGGAACTCTTAGAGTCCACAAGAAAAGAGTCAAAATATTGTTTGGACAATTTATATTAAATTATGTTCTCATATTTCTTTCTCTGCAGGTGGATGTACTACCAAAAAATACCAAACTCATTATGCCAAATTTTTGCTTTGCGAGAATTATCAAAATCTAATAAGTGCTATTTGCAGAAATATGTAATGTTCTTTACACATCTCCCACTGCAGCTGGCCTCTCCCACTGCTCCCAGTGCCATCAGCACATAATCTGGGGACAAGGACTGGATTCTTCATCTCCAAGATCAGAGCTGTTAAAATATCTCCCCTGCAAAATGTCTTTGTGCAGCTCTTGAACCACTCCTTTCTGCATTCTGCTAATGAAATTATCCCTCCTCTCCTCTCACCAACCCTGCAAACTTACTCAAGGACATCCTGAAAATGGAACAGCACTAATGCAGCAGAGCTCACACCATCCTCAGGAACCTTCTTTTATCCAGGCCTGCACATTTAATTAGGGAAGTGGCAATTTACTTGGATTTCAGCTGGACCTGCCTGGTGTGGTAGGAAAAGCAGAATTTTTTACCCAAACTATCTATTTGAGTGCTTTTACTATGAAAATGAATCTTACCTATAAGTTTTTTTTTGGCTGTTATATAAAAAATGACGTAAATAAATGGCTCAATAATAAAACGGGGAAAAAAATAATAAGGATTTGTTTCATTTCTCTTGTTTTGTTTGATCTTCAAGGTATTAGACAAAAATAAAGTTCTTGGTAATTTTACATCTGATTTACTTAGAAATGAAGTCTTTTTGAAAAGCACTGTTAACCACTTTCAGACCCTGAAGCCATTGCACAGGTCACTTCTGCAAACTGCAGGTAATGATTTCATGAACATGCAGAAAGAACTGCATTTAAGCCTATTTCTGGAAAATGGCTTTTGATTGTGGTTTTTAGACTGAATGCAGGGTGGACTAAAATTCTATTTCAGCATTGTGATCATCAGTTGAAACATTTAACAAGAATTCTTCAACCTTATTACCACATTTTTTTTTTGAAGGCTCTTCTTGTCTAATAAGATGATTGATAAAGTGCATTTCCAATCACACGGTGACGTATTTGGGGGGTTAAATGCTCCCAGTTCTAAGAATTAATTCTGCAGTAAAACAGCCCTTCCATGTATGAGCAGGAATCTGCTCCCAATCCAGACCAGCTGGGCAACTCTTGCAGCACCACGGTTTCTACATCAATTTTCCCTGGGGAAATATATAGATTTCTACTCATCTATTGCTTCCTTTTGAATGATACAGAAGGGAATTATGAAAAGGATTTTTCAGGCACGCCATCAGTCAGAGAGTATTAGAGACAAATATTAGGTTTGCAAAAGCATTTTTACACTACTTGGACACTCACAAACGCAATCACTCCCTCCTGCCAACTCTCAGATTATTACGTAATACACCCAAGCTTTTACATTTATTCAGTATACACAACTGTGGCTCAATTTGGCACATTTTTGGTTTTTAAATATGAATAAGAATGCTTCAAAGAATAAAACTGAGTTGGGAAATATTTATATGAGAAGCCGAGTATGGATTAAAATTGCTTGGCTTCAAAAGTAAAATTAGATGATGTTTAATTTAGTTTATTTATGAAGTTGTATTTGTTCAATTTAAATACGTAATCTCCTCTGAGAGAGTTCAGCTTTGCAAAATGATAATCTGTTCCTATATTTCTATTAGTTGTGATTTATTCTGATTCATTCCTTTGTTCAGAAATGCTAATGAAAGCAGATGATGCCGAAGATCCACAAGCAACAACCAATACATCCATCAGCCTGAAAACCAGGGGGAGACTGCTCCACACAGCCAGGCAAGAAATCCCAGACAAAAGATTTCTAGGGAGACACTGGCTATGGAGAAAAACCTAAGCACAGGCTGAACTAGCACGACCTTAATTCTCAAAACCCATCTCAAAAAGTCCCGCAAAGAAACACAGCAAATTACCTCCCTCCTCTGGGTATACATTGAAGAGAGATGAATGCTAAAAATCAGCTTTGCTGGGCTTTGATGGGGAGGCTCCAGGGAGGAAAACCACTGCCCGAGGCTCTGGGGACATGGGGATTGCACAGGGGATGGGGGATGGATTGACAGCAGCTCTGCTTCTCTGTGTGTGCTCTGAGAAGGCACCAAAGAGGTTTCCCCATCAGACATCAGGTTTGGAGAGGGTTCTTGGCCTGCCAGAGCTGTGATGTGTTCACTGCACTCCTCGGGTAATAGCCTCACAGTGCTGGGTGTGGGCACGGTGGGAGCAGAGAGCTGAGCCAGCAAACCCTCCTCAGCTGCACTCAGAAACTCCCACAGAAACACCCCTGGTCAGAACCTCAGTTTGCAGACAAAAGAATTTGCCACTGATAACAGAGATCCTCGGAAATACCTTAATTATTGAGAGATTTTTTCCATCCTCTGTGTGGATTAAAAACCTTCCAAATGCTGCTGCTGGTGTACATATTTTTTCCTTACAAGGCTATTTCTTATGGGCACTCATGGGATATCCCACTTTCTGCCTTTCCCATGGAAGCTGATCAATCTCCAGATGAAGTCATAATAATATGGAATAAATAATATGAACAGGTTTGAGGGGATCCCCTGTTTCTCTACTTGCATTTGCTTTGCTCTCCTCACAAGGAGGTGAAAAAGGGTAGGGTCTATTCCCTCTTCCTGAATTAAAAACAGCTTCATGGAGCCCTTAGGGCCATCACCACAATGTTTGGTGCTCCCTGACTTAGTAGGGCACGTGGTTCATTCCCTGGTCTGTTCAATGTTTTGGAGGAATGAATTCCAATATTCCCAAGAAGAAATTTTTATCTCAAGTAATCACAAGCGTTCCCGTATTTGTTTTCCTACTGCTGTGGTGGAACTCGGGTGCTGTAAAAAAGCAGAGTCATGGGAGAGAAAGTCAAATCCATACCAAATTTTGAATTAAGTAAGGCCTCGAGCTTTGAGGCTCTGTGTTCACTACAGAACAAGCACAAAAGCCAGACCAACATGGTAATGTGCTGCTGCTCCTGAGGGTAACTCCTGAATAGAAATATCTGGCAGCTGGGAGGAAAGTTTCTGCAGAACCAGCTGTGAGGTCAAACAAGAATTGCCGAGGAAGGGAGTGGATCTGGTGTGTGGGAGGCAGTACAAAATTGGTATTGTTTTCAAGTGAACCACTGCAAGATTAACTTTGAATGGAATTAGAGTACCCAGAAAAGCAAAGAGCGAGAGGGATTTCAGAGCAACTGCTCTCTGTTTGGGTGTCTTTGGAGATGTACACGTGCACGTGTGTGTTTCCATGCACACACACATGGATTGTCTTTTCCATGTGGAAGGATTTATCCCTTCCCCAATCCAGCAATGGGCAGAACTCTTCCCAAGCCTCCCTGTGAGAGCTGCCCTCCTGCAGGAACCTCCTGCAGCTTCCAGGGTCAGCGTGAGCACTTCCAGCACTGCCATCCCACTTTGATTTGCTGCCACTGCCATAACCCCGGGTCATGCTCTGCCCAAAGGCAGGGGTTAGTTCACTTGATGGGATAAATCCAGCACAGAGGCTTTCCAGAGGATCCCAGACCCTAATCCTCTTTGATTCCCAGTGCCACAACAGCACTGAGCTCACTGGGACTGTCTCCTGATATAAAGTGCCTTCTTTAAAAGGAATATGTTTGGATGTTTCTAGTTACTTTAACATTTGTTCTTTCACAGCATTTTAATTCAAGTTTGCTTTAAATATTGCAGTTATTCTTCTCTCAGGGTCTGGCAATTAAAGGTCAGAAAGCACTGCTACTTACCTTATTGATACTAAAATTCTAACATGTCCTGTATCTGCAGCTTTCATCTTCTCCAGATAAGATAAAGGAGGGGAACAAGATTTCCTTAGAAGGAAGCTGAACCCGATTAAGAAATTGTATTTTAGTTTTCTCTAACAAGTGGGAAAAAATCCCAGAAAATACTTTCCTAGCAATATTTTTCAAGATCCCCTCCTAATCCAAAAGCAGATATGTAAATGAGGCTTGTATGTTAAGACCTCGTGCACTCAATTTTAGGTCTTAAAAAGGTTCAAGAAAAAAAACACTTCAGATGTCTACCATTTTCCTTTTCATTCCTTTCCATCCTCAGTTCTGGTACCAGAATCATGTTTTCAGATTAAAACTTCCAAGTGTATTTCTACACTAGAAAAAGGAGGACAAGGGCAGGGAAGAGGACACTTAATTTATTATCTTTTCACATTAGAGTTACAGGGAACTTTAATGATATACCAAGCTATAAACCCTGTAGCTGGTACTGTATTAATCATCTGTCTACATGAGAACTCAGATAAATATATAATCCTATTTCTGCATTGCAGATTTTATATGTCCCTTCCTCAGATTGCTGCTTCTTTTTTTTTGTTTTTTTGTAAACACTGCTGGACAGAAGGATCCATCCCGAGGTAGGGAACAGCATCCTAACTGTAGTTGCTTCAACTGAACAGCCACATTAAGATTTATAAGAAGATAACCAAAGCAAAAGGCAGCAATTCAAGCTTTGCAGCAGAGAGTCCCTTTATTTTTTTAACAGTCTGAGCACAGTTTGTCTCTCTCAACACATTCTCCCTTCTCCAAGGTCAAGTCTGTTGCCAGCCACAGGCAGCAGCTGGCCCACCCAGGCTTCCCCCAGCTTGGGGATGAGCCAGGTCCCACCTGCAGATCCAAAACACTTCATTTGAGACAGGCTCCAGGGGTCCCTGTCCGTGTCACCTCTGGTCATGTCACACATGCCTGGAAAAACACATCCTCCCCTTTTTTGTCTTCCCATTTCAGCCCAAGCACGTAAATAAATCCAACCCCTCCACATTCTGTACCTCTCTCTGATATGTAGGCACCACACAGGACAGACAGAGATACTGGCCCTATTTTGGATGAACCAAAACAAGACTTAAAACCCAATAAACCAAAGATTCTGCCAACAGTGCTGCAAACACACCACCAGAGTGAGTGCCCTGGGGAAAACAGCTCCCCACAAATACTCAGTGTAAAACATCACCTCAAAACCTCTGTGCCCTGAAGGGGAGCTCTTGATGCTGCACTGGCAATATCAGGGCAGTCCTTTCCCTTTCTCTCAGGTCAGCCCAAGGCACACAGGGCAGCCCCCTCAGCCTCTCCCCTCCTGACAGGGAGCTCTGTCCTGCCTGATGCAGGGTGGGGGTGAGAGGGGCACCAAATGCTCAATAAGAGCCACGAAAATAACCTGCAGAACTAAGAGCTTGTCCCCAAGAAAGCTGAGAGGTGTCTTGCATGGGAATTAGGCATCACACTCTTCCTGCAATCCTCCTGCTCCAACAGTTTGTTTTCCTGGCATTTTCAGCCATCTTATTCAGCACTGCTGATTTAGCACTACCATTTTATCCTGCAGTTCTCTGCATAACAATCACCACGACAGCATTACAGAGACAACCAGTCCTACCATAATGCAAATGTCCTCCATGGGTACTGCAACAATTTGCATTGCATCTCAGAAGCCGTCTGCAATTCTTCTTGGAATTTCCCAGGTTAGCCCAACTACTCATAACTAGGTATTGCTTCAAGCACTGGGGGAGGAAGGATGACAGCCTCGTGTCATTGTGAAAAACACCACAAAATCATCATCATTTCACTCTAATTGCATTTCATGGGTCCCTTAATATCAAAGATCATTTGGAGGTATTTTTAGAACGACGTGCGAAACGTTCATTACAATGCAAGCAGAGGAAAGGGACATGGGAAGCCCGCAGTGCAAATGAAACAGCTGTCCTCAGCCAGGACAAACAGCTTCTTCTCAAACTGACTTACAGAGGACACAGATCAATGCTGCCTCCTGACATTTGGGATTGCACATTTCCCAAGGAGACTGGAACGGTTTATTGGGAACGCTGTTCTCTTCTAATTCCCTGCGTGACATGAGGTGTGCCGCTGTGAAAGACAAGTCAGGTCGGTGGCAGAGCATTTTATTGTGCCTCATCAGCACCAGGGGGGTGCCAAGGTTACTGGGATGCTGAGCACAACCATTGCCATGGACTCATCCAGCCCCGAGACAAGCGAGACACGGCCAAAGAGCCACCACCCCTCCGAGAGGCAGCCGAGGGAACGGGGATGGAGAGCCCCCCATTCCAGTCACAGGTGACAGATGGCTTCAGTGCAGAGTGCAGCAGATCTCAGGAGGTGTGTGAGGCTGTAAAGATGTCCCAGACCCTTCTGCTCCCTCCTGCAGGAGCCTGCTCCTTGCTGGTTCCAACCTCACTGGGCTGGCTGCAGGTTTTGAGAATACCTGGGCTAAAAACAGTGGAGCGTGGAATTAGTGCAGAGGGATGAGACAGCACCACCAAAGCAATGGATCGTGGCAGGGGTTCTGCTCAGACTGCCGAGGTTTGCAAAGCTGAGGCCCCTTGAGCTCCAGAAGGAAGAGGAGGCTGAGCAAATGGGCTCCCCAAAGAAATGGTCTCTGAGAAAACAAGGGTATCCAGGATAAAAAAAGCAGAGATTGGACAAAAGACCAAGGGGAGTTTGGAAAGACAAGTAAGGGGAGAGCCTGGAATTCTGAGATGCATGGAGACAAGAGCTGGGGGATGCCTAGGACAGCCTGTGTGTGAGATTGAGTAGGGTAAAGCCCAAAACTTGTTGGATCTTGAATAAACTCCATTATCCAATCCCAGTGTGGGCTGTCATTCCCTGCCTCACCTGTGACAGCTGGTGGGAATTGTCATATGAGACTTTAGCTGAGGGATACAGGAGGAAGAATCCCTGAATCCCACTAAAATGCTGCATCTCATCCTAAACTGAGGTCCTGAATTATGCTGTGGAACACAATCCAAACCAGAGCACAGAAGATAACTTAGCAGACCGAGACAGCTCTTGTCTAAGTAGAAAACTGCTCAGATGGAGTGTGCATATGAGGAGTGTCATTTTCTCCAAATGCCTAACTCATTTCCAGAGGTCAGGAGCTGGGAAGGTCAGTGAACTGGACAGGCAATGACTACAGAATTAGCTCTTTGCCCAACATCTCACAGATAAGCATCTTCCCTATCCTGTTTCCTCATTCTGTGCGACAGATTTTTCAGCAAGATCCAAATCAGATTGGACTAAATCTCATTTTATTTTTAATTCATTTCATATGGTTTTATTTTTAACTCGCTTTAATTGAAATGCAGCGAATGAAATTATCAATTGAAATTACTTCATCAGCTGTGAGTCTTCATTCTTTAATATATAAAATAAGCTCTTAGTAAATCTGAATCACTGATTTTCCTGTTTCATCCTCAAACCCTGAGATGCTGATGCAATGTATTGGGCATTCAATATTGCAAATTCCACACTCTCAACCATAAAGGTATTCAGGATATTGACCAATTTTTGGCATTTTTAATAGCGCAGCACTTCAGTTCTGGGCTAAATCTTGAAATTGCAGTTCCAACTCTAATCCTCTCCTTCCAAGGGATTTCTTTCGATGCAATAGCCAAGTGTTTTATTAATGGCCTGGATGAAGGAACTGAGCACCCTGTGCAAGGGCACAGCTGAACTGGGCAATTGGGGAGGTGTGGTTGTGCCACCAGATGGATGAGCTGCCTCTCAGAGGGAGCAGCAGGCCAAGAGGAATCCCAGCATGGCCAACAAAGGGAAGGCAAACTTCTGCCCCTGAGGCAGGCCAGGCTGGGGGCCAGCTGGCTGGGAAGCAGCTCTGCAGAAAAGGCCTTGGGGTTCCTGCTGGACCCAAAGCTGAGCAGGAGCCAGCAGTGTGTCCTCACAGCAAAGGGCTCCTGGGCTGGGCCTCCACAGCACGAGGGAGGGGACAGGAGCCTCCCTTCCCACCACCACTGGGACATCCTGGTGCTCCGACCTGGGCTGGGCTCCCAGGACAAGGGAGACCTGCAGTTCCTGGAGAGAGTCCTCCAAAGGCATGCAGAGGTAAGGAAAGGACTGGAGCACTGACAGGCAGGTAGGAGGTTCAGAAAACTGGGGCTGCTCAGCCTGGGGAGCAGAAGGCTCAGAGAGACCTTATCCATAAACACCTGATGGGAGAAAGTGAGGAAGATGGAGCCAGACTCTTCTCAATGGTGTCCGGTGAAAGGCAAAAAGGCAAGGAGAGCAAAGGTAGAAAATTCCATCGAAAGGTCAAACACTGTGAGGGTGGCCAAACACAGGTGCCCCAGAGAGGATGGGAAGTCTCCATCCTTGGGGGTACTCAAAACCTGAGTGGACACAGCACTGCACTGCCAAGGTGACTCCCCTTGGGGCAGGAGGGGCTGGGCTGGACCATCTCCAGAGGTACTTGCCAACCTCGACTATCCTGTGCCTCTGAAATCGGCAGCTTCCTCCACCCATCTCACCTTTACCACGTGTGCAAAGGAGACAAAAGGTAAAAAATGCACAAACTCTTCCACAGAAATCCCAGCTCTTACTGGTCCTCTTCTAGCTTTTCCCAGTAACTGCCTCTAGGATTCTCTGAGAGCCTGGGGCACAATCCTCAGATGCTTTAACTGTGCCATGAATATTTTAAAACCAAGGAAAAACGTATTACCAGCAGGATGAACTTGTTCCTACACGGTGTGGTGGTAGAAGGGAAGTATTTTGTAACTTGGTTACCATTCCCCAACTCTGCCAACTCTGGTACCTAAGCAGGAATTCCACATCCCTTCTGAGGCTCCATTTTTCACTCATCTGCAGTGTTCAGAGGGAACACATCCTGCCTTTTACAGAGCTGGCAGCCTCTTAAATATATTGAAATACTCATTCTCAACCCTTCCCTTATACATCAGTCCTTTTTTTTCAACTGCAAATCTCCGGGTTTAATGAAAAAACAAGGTTATATATGAAAAAAGAACAGTGCTTTTTAACCTAAGCATGGGCAAGACTAGGAAAACTTGAAACAAAAACCCTCCAGCTCTTAAAATTGTACCATATGCTTACATTTCCTACAAAAAGGCACCAAACTTTCAAATAAAGATTACAATAAACGCTATTGGCCCTCTTCATTGTTTTAGGGATGAAATTAAAGCCCATACATTTATATAACCTCCACAACGCCCTTTATTTATCTCTTTTGGCATAAAAAATCCCGTCCAGCATGCAAAGCATAACCTAGCTAGGGAGAAAGACTGTTCTCTTATGCAACTGCTCCACTAAGGATATATTACCTTGGAGCACGACACGGGAGCTGGGGAAGGATGGATGCTCTGGAGCATCCCTGCTGGGCACGGTCCAGGGCAGCGGGGCTGGGGCTGCCCAGGTGCCAGCAGAGAGCCTGGACTGCAGGTGCTGCAGAGGCTCAGAGCTATCCCAGCACAGGGAGCTCTGTTGCTCCACTTGCACGGGCAGGGAGGCTCCATTCAGAGCGGAGTCATCGCTCCCTGCCTGCCTCAGCAAGGGAAGGATCCCAGCAGAGGGGCTGGCTGAAGCTTCAGCATCATATTTTAATGTATGAATTAAACAAAAATACCTCTTGGGTCCTTAGCTTTTTTTTTTTTTAACCCCCCTTTTTCAGCTGCTGTGTTAAAATTAATCAGAAATGTGGGGTTTTAGCCGGGGGGGGGGGGGGGGGGCGTTTTTG
>VZRX01018695.1:98060-126762 GCA_013398075.1 Notiomystis cincta
TTTGAAGAAAAAGGGAAAAAAAAAAAAAAAAAAAAAAAAGCCGCCTTGCAGCGCTGTGGGGTTTGTGCTGTGTTTGTGTCCCTGCCATGCCTGCCAGAAATCCAAAACCGTACAGGAGGAACAGGCGAAATATCCCCGTTTAATCTGATCTGGTCACATCAGCGTGTGCTGTAACAGCTTCCCCACATGCCAGAGCAGCTCTCTGCCCTTCTTTTCCTCCTCCCTTACAGCCCCGCACTTTGGGGAATCACGGCTTTGTATCTCCAGCTTCTCACCAGCCATTCTCAGTTATTATGTATCTGATATTTTGAATTTCCAGCACATAGAGGATTCAGAAACATAAAAGGCTTTTTCAATGGAATACCGTGTTATGGCAGTGCAAAGCAAACCCAAGTACCAAAAATGAGACAGAGACATCAGTCCTTTGAGAAAAGTAGAATATTTTCTGTGTAATAGTTTTATTTTTAAAAAACAAATTTTGATCAGGACATGCACGTGTCCAAACTGCAACTTCGAATTCCCTACCTCAAACCATTCAACCCTGAGAGGGACTGAACACAAGAAAATACCTTTTTTTTTGGTGAAGGATGTGCAAAACAGTACAGATAAAAGTTGGGATGTGTTCTGTAGCATCCTAGGACAGCAGTGGCTCATGGTTTGCCTGTGCCTTGGCCAGAGTGGGCAGGAGCACACCTCCCTGAGCAATAATAGGAGTAGCTGTGCTGATGCTCTGTCATCCTGCCTTACTCGCTGCTCAGAATATCAATTCAGCCAGTTAAACCAAAAGTCTGCACTGCACCAAAATGGAAGCTATTAAAAAAAAAAAAAAGTGCTAGGATCATTGATCAGGAGTTTTATCTATGCTGATCAATTTTTTCTTAATGAAGTAAAATGTAAATCAGGACTAGGATCAATGCAGAATTTTCTCATGTGAGACTGCCTTTATCATCAGGAAGCTACAGGCAATTACATGCATGCCAGGACACCAGATGCAGTGACTTTGGGTTATATTAAGCAGAGAGACGTGTCCCCTTTTCAGAACAAGTTTTCAGTACAAACTGCAGCTGTAAGGAGTTTGCAGTGCAGCTCAAACTGAAACCCAGCACTGAACAAAGCAGTGCTCGAGTTAAATGTCTTGTGATGAGATCCCAGACCCACAAATGTTGGTGACCTCTACTGCTCTTTCAGAAAAGCAGGAAGACACTGAGACATCTGTAATTATCTGGCTCTTGACTTTCATTTTTTTTGGTAGAAATTTTAAAGATATTTTGAAAAGCAATAGAAGGTTGATTGACACAGTACCAAAATACATTAAAGAAGACTTTTTTTCTCATACTGTCTTTCCTGAAAGAAGAGAGGAATAGCTTAAAGAGATTCAGCACATCGTAAAAAAGTTGTTCCACACATTTGGCTGTTGCCAGTTTGAGGAGTGCTGCTCTCCAAGACTTTCTGCCATACTACAGAAACTTCAGGCCAGGGACAGAACCATAAGGCCTATATCAGAAAAAACACTAATTCTTATTTTTAATCAACAGAATAAGCATGGGAATAAGAGGAGGAGCAAAATAACAACAACAAAGAGAAAAAGAACATGTTCAAAAGGGAAAGAAAACCTCAGTTTGAACATTTCATTAGATACCAAATCCAACCAACTTTGCACATGAGTATTCCCAGAGCTCACTCAAGGCAGGCCTCTGAAGCACCACAGCATGTGGGGAGATGGACAAGCCAGGAAGCTTTCTGGGGGTTTGTTTGGAACCTGCTCACAGGGTCGAGTTGCTTCTACCTCCACCACAAGCCTGCCATCCTGCAGCCAAGGCCAAGCACTAATGCTGAGCTCATCAGAGGATGCTCATTCTGGAGTGGGAGCTGAGCTCCCAAGCCTTGGGTTCGTGCACCCCTCTGAGCCTGCCCTGGGTGTGTGACACTGAGCTCAGAAAGACGAGACAGCCTCGTGTTTGCCCTCACCTAAAGCTCCCAAGGGCAAACTCTTCAGAAATACCCCAAACCTGAGCCCCAGCACTGCTGAGACAGGGCCAGGAGTTCTCTGGCTCCAGGTTGATACCTGCTCACAACCTTCAAAGTCACAAGACCAGAATCCCAGGGAATACCCACAGCAGGTACCCTCCAGCCAGAGTTAAAGTACCAATTCCACCCTGAGAAATGGGCCAGCCAGTAAATAGCACCGACAGGAACACTCTGAGCTCAGAATTAAAAGGGTTAGGGGGTTTATTACTGGTAGTTTTTGAACACAACTGTGAAAATATTAACATTTTCCAACTTGGCTTCCAGCATGTGCAGCTCGAAATGGCTGCAACTTTGGCTGGTGCTTTTTGGAGATATTTCATCATCAAATTTAATAGCAAGTCCCTGCAAAGAAAGACACCATCTGAAACGAGGGTTTGTCAGCACATCTTCATGCCTATTAAAGCATCCAGCAGCATGTTATTTAGCTCTGACAGAAAAACAATTTAACACCTTAACTTGGGGGCAAGGAGCGGAAATGGAGCAGAAAAATGGAACGGAAAATAGAAAGATGCTCTTTGGGACTCAGTTTAAAAAACACCACAACGCTCACGGGATGTAGAAGGAATGAGAGTTTAGCTGTTGAGCTTGAACTGCAACTTGAAAAAATTGTTTGTTTCCCCAGTAAAACTTCAACTGACTATTTCTATTTGGAGGCAAAAGAGCCCACCTAATTTCTTTGGAGGAAAATTTAATTCCATATGTGCTGGTGATAGACATCATAAGCACATTTCAAGGTCTTTATGAGATAATTAATGACAGGAAACACAGGAACGTAATTTTAATTCCTCTTTCAGGATCTTGGTGACCAAGACCTCCTTTCCACTGAGGTTGTCCAATCAGAGGAATGGCACTGGAAAGCAGCAGCAGATTTCTAATATTTCCCTAATCACAACCCAGATATTGAAACTAGAACAGCAGACTGGCAGCCTCTCGTATTTTTAAACTTCATTTGCTACATTTTAAAAACAAGAATTAAATCTGTTTTCAGATTCGGTGTCTCTCCAGTTTGGGAACACAGTGCAGTAATATTTCTGCAAGGAAACAGCTTGTGCTCCCAAACTGCACAAACATGTTGTTACCCTGGGAAGCAACATGACCTAATAAAAGGAGTGCAGAAGAGGGACCTGGGGCACTCACAGTCAAGGACTCGCCCTGCTGTTTCTTGACTGGGAGATGTTAGTAGGTCACTTGATCCCACTGTGCTTCAATTTCCCTAACTATAAAATCAGTGTATTCCCCAGTTTAAATTACAGCACTTCTGAGCTTGGTTAACCCTTCCCTGCCCTCGGAGGGAGGTGTTGGACACACCTGTCTGAGCTGGGGGAAGTTCTGGAGCTAATCCAGGCACAGGGCTTGGACTGGGAGAGCCCCAGAGTTCCCATCCAACCCCAACCTTCCGCTGTGTGATTTAAACCACAGAAGCTCATGGTTGCCTTGAACTATTTATTTTATCTGCCACATTTATTTTACTGTACAAATTGCCAGTTTCTCTGCCTGATAAATTATTGCAGCTCCAATCAGCTCACTTCCTTGACCAGCATCCCAACTTTCTTAGTATCTGAAAGGAAAACTACCAGCCAGCCAGCATTGCAGTTCTCCCCTTTCCTTCAGCCTCTACCATCTGATATCTACAAATATCCCAATTTTTCTTCTTGTACCATCTAAAAGCCATACCCACAAAGAGCAGATGCCTGCAAGGCTGGGCTGCCATTGCTGTCCCCTCCATGCCACAGGTTTAAAGCTCAGAAAACAAAACCGGGATCACCGAGGCAGGAAGAAAGGTCATCAGGCTCTCCCAACAACAACAAAAAAAATGAGGAAGAAGCATTAATTAGCCTGAGATTACCAGTAAAGCTTAGGTAAACCTGGCTCACTGCCACAGCCTAAGCACAGCAATGACAGAGAAGCATCTTAGCAGCCTCCTCCAAAGGGATCTGCCCTGGCCAGAGTGAGGACCTGACACAGCTAAACCTGAATCCACTGCTGAATTCAGCTTCTCAACAGCCTAAGATGGGCCTAAGAATACAAAACCTGTGTTACACCAGCACTGCACCCTCTTTTCAGCTTGAAGACAGAATTTGCCATCTCACACGTAGATGAGGAATTGCTTATTGATGCACAGAACAACTCTCAGACCAACCAACAGCATGGCCTGACAAGAGCTTTGAAGAGCAACCCTGGGAGGTGCCACAACTTCCAGCAACTGTGGATAGGCAGAAAAGGAACCCCTCTTTCATTCTGTGGGCATTTAAACCCCGTATCTCAGAACAGGATTGCCAGATCTCAAAGCAGGATTTGTGCCAACTGCCTTCCAGCATTAATCTGTTTACTCAACGTAATACAGTGATACTGGTAGGGAGATTTGAGCCCATTGTGGTTCCCACCAAAGGAATTCCCTTCCCTGTGTTCTGGAAGAGATTGTTACTCTTCCCTTGTGGTCCTCATGGAGATCAGAAATTTAGTCCAAATTCATTTAAATACACATTATAGGATTTAAAGGGGTCAGCTCATATCAAACTACAGATTCCAGACAACTTGACTTTGAAGGATGTTTGGAAATAGGGGTGAAACTTTGCACAAGTAGATGGATTGCATGGACCTCTCCCTCTCTAGCACCAGAACTATTCTCCCAGAAAACCCAGAGTTTGGAAACAGAATTTTTGGTTCAGTACCTTCTTCTGATATCCCTGATGCCAAATACTACCACAACATTCTAAAAGTTGGTTTTCCTTCTTATTTGCTGAACTTCTGTACAGGAAACCACTTATGTTCCATTTGCAAAGAATATCCTGAGCAGGATGTGTTTGAAGGAGCATCCTTTGCCATGAAATTGTGCATGACTGTGACATGGATATGAACCTCAAGTACCCCCCTTACACAGATCACGTGTAAGGTCATACCATGACCTTGGACTGCACCTTAAAAAAGAAACCCACCATTATTCCATTTAAACTGCTCAGCTGTTCCAGTCATATTTCAGATTAGACAGTAAGAAATAACAGCAGAGAATTAAATTACAAATATGGACTGTTATTAATATTATTACGGAAATGCATGCTCCTCTTAGAACTTAAAACTTTTATTCTTCAATATATGGACTTTTCCTACATACCTTGATCTCCTGACTGTAAATCTCATCAGGCTGACACAGTAGGTCCCATTGTAGCTTTGTTGTCAAATGGCTCTGAATGGAAGCCTGGATCAGCCTTATCTATTCCTCTAATAAAGGCAAATTATTAACATAAACGGAAACAGCAGTGGGACAAGGTTCAGTCACTCTCAACAACTCAAAAGGGAGAACAGAATTTTAACACACTATGCAAAAAGGATGTTTGACAGCTCAGCAAACAATCCAACTCCAATACACATTTCCTAGTAATTAATGACCTGCAGTGATTGCCTCCTGTTGAGGAGAGGGTTTTCCCCATATAATGAGATAAAAGGCTATGTTTAGCTTAGTGGGCAAAGCAATCTGACCTGTTAAGCTTTGTTAAGCCCTGGGTATCTGTGGCCTGCAGATCATCCAGCCCAGGGAACGTGCGCTCACGGGTGGCTCCCAGGGCGGCCCCGAGCCCCATCCCGGCAACCACAGGGGCACCTCCTCGGCAGGGTGTCCCCACAGCCCCATCTTGGGAATCTTGGCGCCACTCTGGAGCCACCTCCTCGGCAGGGGGTCCCCACAGCCCCATCTTGGGAATCTTGGCGCCACTCTGGAGCCACCTCCTCGGCAGGGGGTCCCCACAGCCCCATCTTGGGAATCTTGGCGCCACTCTGGAGCCACCTCCTCGGCAGGGGGTCCCCACAGCCCCATCTTGGGAATCTTGGCGCCACTCTGGAGCCACCTCCTCGGCAGGGGGTCCCCACAGCCCCATCTTGGGAATCTTGGCGCCACTCTGGAGCCACCTCCTCGGCAGGGGGTCCCCACAGCCCCATCTTGGGAATCTTGGCGCCACTCTGGAGCCACCTCCTCGGCAGGGGGTCCCCACAGCCCCATCTTGGGAATCTTGGCGCCACTCTGGAGCCACCTCCTCGGCAGGGGGTCCCCACAGCCCCATCTTGGGAATCTTGGCGCCACTCTGGAGCCACCTCCTCGGCAGGGGGTCCCCACAGCCCCATCTTGGGAATCTTGGCGCCACTCTGGAGCCACCTCCTCGGCAGGGGGTCCCCACAGCCCCATCTTGGGAATCTTGGCGCCACTCTGGAGCCACCTCCTCGGCAGGGGGTCCCCACAGCCCCATCTTGGGAATCTTGGCGCCACTCTGGAGCCACCTCCTCGGCAGGGGGTCCCCACAGCCCCATCTTGGGAATCTTGGCGCCACTCTGGAGCCACCTCCTCGGCAGGGGGTCCCCACAGCCCCATCTTGGGAATCTTGGCGCCACTCTGGAGCCACCTCCTCGGCAGGGGGTCCCCACAGCCCCATCTTGGGAATCTTGGCGCCACTCTGGAGCCACCTCCTCGGCAGGGGGTCCCCACAGCCCCATCTTGGGAATCTTGGCGCCACTCTGGAGCCACCTCCTCGGCAGGGGGTCCCCACAGCCCCATCTTGGGAATCTTGGCGCCACTCTGGAGCCACCTCCTCGGCAGGGGGTCCCCACAGCCCCATCTTGGGAATCTTGGCGCCACTCTGGAGCCACCTCCTCGGCAGGGGGTCCCCACAGCCCCATCTTGGGAATCTTGGCGCCACTCTGGAGCCACCTCCTCGGCAGGGGGTCCCCACAGCCCCATCTTGGGAATCTTGGCGCCACTCTGGAGCCACCTCCTCGGCAGGGGGTCCCCACAGCCCCATCTTGGGAATCTTGGCGCCACTCTGGAGCCACCTCCTCGGCAGGGTGTCCCCACAGCTCAGCACCAGCGGGGTGTCCTTGCTGCAGGGCCACGAAGCCACACAGCTTCCTCTGCTGGAAGGGAAACCAGAGCTCTCCTGTCACACAAATCCCTGAGAACCTCGGGTGCTCTTCCCTGTGCACAACCTCCAGCCTGGGAAAATCGGTCACTTTGTGCTGCTGATGTCACCCAGCCTGGCACCGCCACCCCACCCGCTGTGGGAACTCACAGAGCAGTCCCAGAGCCCTGGAAGGGTTCACTGGTGTTGGCTGGAACACACTGGTACAGCCCAAAATGTTTCACACCAGGCCTGTCCTGCCCTGCATGGCAGCGTTGACAGAATGGCTCCACTTCAGCCAAAACAAACAAAAAATGTGTGAACTTCAGTAAACTGGTCCTTTCAATCCCACTGGAGCATCTGGGAATAACTCTCACAAAAGTCATTCCAAAGTTCAAGCAACTGTAGAGTCAAACCTGATCTGAAATTATCACAATGGCTCTTTGTGGCTTTTAGATAAAAATATTCTCCTATGAGAAGTCAGAATTTGTATTCATGATTATACCTAGATTTGAAACAAGTGTTCAAATTCTCTAGCAAAGGATGAGCTTTACAATAAGAAAGCTTCTTAAAAAGAATTATTGCTATAGAAAATTTACTTAGAGATAGAATGTATAATTTGCACAAAAATACTTATTCACATTATTAAATATTAAACTAAATACAAGACCCAAATGTAATTGCAATAAATATAGTCAGTGTAGGAAATAAAAATACACTCTAAATGAAAATGAGGTGGGTGTCAGGCTTGGCTTCCAGACTGAGCCATGTCCTGAAGATCCATGAGCTGTTGCTTAACCTCAGATGCAATACTATGAAAGAACAGTTAGAAAAGTTTTGCCAAAATATCAGAACTTTTTGAAGCAACTGAGCTTAGGAGTTGACAAAACATTATTGGAAAAGAGTCTGTCCAGTGCAAAAGAGTGAACATGTGAACAAAAATGTTATTGGAGAAAAAAACACCCCCAATATCCAGTCTAGAATAATCTCACATCCAAACAAAATTGACACATTTCCTAGTATTTCCCTTAGCTAAATAACCCTTCAAAATGTCCATTATTTTAAAATTGTCCTTCACCAAGAACATTGATGTGCTGCAGATTCCTCACTGAGAGGAAAGGTTCCATTCCTTCAGGAAGAATTAAAAAAAAAGAAACAAAAAATAAACATGATTTTGTTTGGTCAGAAATGAGTCAAGAGAAAATTTAGGATAGGGTAGGACCTTCCCTATCCCCCAAGGACACCATAAAGGAGCCAGGAAATACAAGAACCAAAAGATCAAGAAGAAGGAACTCAAAGCAGTCATTACTTGATAGAAACACAGAATATCCTGAGCTGGAAGGGACCCACAGGGAGCATCGAGGCCAAATCCTGGCCATGGCTGGGTCACAGCCAGGTTTAACCTACCAGAGAGCACAGACTGGGAGGTTTGAATGATCCCCTGATTACATTTTGAGTGATTTATTGACTGTGTTTTACCTCCCTGTCTTCAGAGCCAGAATTGTTCTTTCCTGCACCAGCAACAATTCATTTCAGGCACTGAGAACAGGGCACGGCATTTTGCAGGGGAAATAAAAGTCTGGTGATTTATTTCACTGGGGGTCATTTGTCAGCTCACATCCCAAATCCAGCCAAATTCCCCCCCAAGGGGCTGCAGGGACCACCAGGGAGTGCTCCAGGACCAGCAGGCAAATTCCAGAGCCCAGAACTCAAGGTCTCATCCAGAACTTCTCCATCTGGACGACCAACACCACTGCCCCCCTTTTCCAGGACTAACTCACAGACGTGATCTCTCAGCAAGGTTTTTGCTCCAAATAAATCTTCTGGATGTCTTAATGTCCAGTAATAAACCAGCAGATTATGGTGATAAAATCCCAGCAGCCTCTGCCTGCCTGAGGCTGGCACAAACCACCCCTCCTCCTCCTCTGTCCATGGTGAGTGCCCTCACCTGATGAACACATCCATCCTCATCTCCATAAACAGAAATAAGGGGTGAAAACAATTGAAGAAGAAAAAAAAGTAATTTACTAGTAAATAAAAACAAAAGCCTCGCTGGGAAGTTGAGAAAATAAATCTGCAAAGTTTGCTTAAATCACTCCAAAAACGGGAAGAGAGAGAGTTTAAAGCACTGGTAAACCAGTAAAAGCCAGAAAAGCATCATTCTTTCTCCTCTTTAAAGTGTTACAGGGTGGTTTATGCCTGGGCTGATAATTTAAGACCCTTAAGAATTCATCTGCCATTTCAACTTAATAATTTTGAAAGTACCCAACACCATCAGATAAGCACAAATTCTACTTTAATCCACATTTCTTCTTAGGAATTCCCATATTTGGAAGGATTCCTTAATTTCTTTATACAAATAGCTTTTTTTTTCTTTAACACAGCACTGTCCTACAAAGATCAACTTCATACCTCTGTTATGTATCTTGGAGTTTTGTTCTCTAAGTCAGACATTCCAGTCTCTACAAATATACAGCTTTTCTTTTCAAAAGCCCAAGGAAAAAATATAATCAGTAATGCATATACTTGTGTACATATATAATATATACAGGGAAATTCCCAACTTGAGGGGAACTGTGTAGTAAGACCTATATTTCTTGAACACTGATGTCAGTGCTCAAAGATGTTACTTGACCTTGAGGATAAAAATAAATTGTGCAGTCCTGCATCGTGTCCTCAGTTTAGTTCACTAAAGACATCTAAATGTTCTGTGCTTACATACCATAAAACAGTTAAACACAGATATTCCATATTAATTATATTTAATACTCCTAACTTCGATTTGTGGAGAGGAAAATTGGGTTTCCCGGGAGCTGCTGCAGCTTCCAAACATCCTCTAATTCACAAGCACCAGAGATGCTCACAGTGTTATATTTAGATAAAGTAGTGATGAGAAGCCTCAGCACATTATTTGTAACACTAAATCCCACTGAGGTTTTTTCTCCTCTTGCCATTTTATTAATTCTAGCTCAGGAGCAACAATAGAAGATCATAATATGTGTAAGAGAGAAAATAACCAAATATATAATCAAGCATAACTCAGAATTCTACATTTTTACTTCTAAAATAATGGAATTTTTGGTAACTTCAGTGACTGGGAGAGAAGACTCACTGGGAGAGAAGCTTCCCCAAACCTCTGAGATGATGTCTGCTGCCACTGACTTTCAAGCAATTGACTCACTAAAGAACCACCTGAATGCCAAGCTCACCTATCCTTTCCAAAGGCCCTGGTTTCCCAGGGAAGTGTTTTAGAGAAGCTGTCAGCCTTTGATTCCCTGTTCCACAGAAATCCTGGGGTGCCCCCCAGGGAACGATGCCCCTTGGTGGCCTCAGCACTGGCACAGCCCAGTGCCCCCCGAGTGTCCCTGCAGGAGCCCCGGGGCGCTGGGCAGAGCAGGGCACGGCACCCTGAGCTCCCCGGGGCAGCTGCACCCGCTGGGGAGGGACCTCAGGGCGCCTTCCCAGGGTGGCTGGGCAACATCCCAGGGCCTGGGCTGGGGAACATCCCCAGGGACTGGGCTGGGGAACATCCCCAGGGCCTGGGCAGGGCAGCATCCCCAGGGACTGGGCTGGGGAACATCCCCAGGGCCTGGGCAGGGGAACATCCCCAGGGCCTGGGCTGGGGAACATCCCCAGGGACTGGGCTGGGGAACATCCCCAGGGCCTGGGCAGGGCAGCATCCCCAGGGACTGGGCTGGGGAACATCCCCAGGGCCTGGGCAGGGCGCTGGGCACGGCCACGGTCAGCTCTGTGCTGAGAGAGGCACGGAGCCCTCCGGAGACACTGCTGCCAAGAGGAAAAGGTACCCCTTGGCTCCCACAAAGACCCTTTCTTAGCCAAACAAGTGTCCTGCTCCTACACAAACCCCAAAACACCCATCCCACACCACAGCTGTGGCCAGCCCCTCACTAATGGCCCCTGGAGTCACACCACTGACACCAGCAGAGCCCTGCCCAGAGGAGAAACCAGAGGGAAACCAGAGGGGTTTCCAGAGGAAACTGACCCAAGAATGATCATTTGTTAGCAGAATAGTTAAAAGCAATTTCCTGTTGGGAAAGCATCTTTGTCATGCCTCTTCTTCCTCCCTACAGGATTATGAAAAAGTTCTGACACTTCTGAAAACAGAACTTTATTCCACATCATCTGCTTTCTCACAGTCTAAACTAAAAATAAGTTAAATATAATTACACAGAAATTAAGGCTATCACGTTATTAAGAACAGAAGAAATTAATTTCTTTTAGAGGATATAATTTTGATGGGTATAAAAGGAGGTACTTCTAAACCAACTGAGGAAAGAAAACTCAGTGAATGCCCTGGAAGGAAGGATGGCGGTGGTTTATGAAGGACCATCTAAAATCCTGCAATATGATATTTAAGGAATCACTGGAAAAACATGGATTATACAAATCAGAGATATAACAGCTCTAACGAGTCTACATCAGGATATTTAATTTATACAAGTTTTGGATCCTGGGTTTCCTGGAAGGCAAAAATAATAATAAATGCTGAAGTCACTGTCTGTAAGGAGCAAGATTACCTCACTTGTAAGAAAATCTGGCTTCTTTTCTCCTGGTTTATGAGAAAACCTAAACACATGGTTTATTTGGGCACCATGAATAAGGAAAGTGATTGCACTGGTGTTCCATCAGTGAAAGACTCTGGGTGTGTTTGCAGAATCAGCACGAGAGCAGCAAGGCAGGGATTTCAATGTTTAACCAGTACAAGGCAATGAACGTTACTCTGGCGCATTTTTCTACCCCTACAGGACCAATCCAAGTGGTTATTTTAAAACATCATCAGTGACTTGTGCATCCAGCAAGAGGAACTAAAAAAATTTGCTGTTGGACACAGCAGAACGAGCATCCAGTTAAGTTTAAGTAATGCAGTTTTACAAAGATTTAGTGATAACCTTAAAGAGCTCTGGAATTTTATTTTTTTTAAGGGCTTGAGACCTTGAGATTGAAAGTGAACTTAGAAATTTAATTTTCAAACCAGTAGCTCATCCTTTATAAATATGTCACCTAATGAAATCAGGCATCAATTTTAGTTTATACTGAGCAAACAGTGTGACATCGAGCACTTCTCTGGAGATAATGTAAGAGTGAGGTTCAGACCCTTTGTCCCTTCCTCTCTCAGCCCATACTTCAGCTGTAAATAACCAATCTCACATTTATAGGCTCTAATATGATCCCTGTGGAGATCTCTCTCAGATCTCCTACACACACCTTACATAAAATGTTGCCTCTCCATCACCACACAATCAGCTCAAGCTCCACAAGACTCCAGAGATGTATATTTAGCTGTAAAAGAATGAGAGTTAGCACAGCTTATGTTCAGTTATATCATCCTGGAAAAGCCTGGAGTGAAGAGCTGAGCAATTGGGCTGTGCTGAGCTCCACGCTGCCCCAGTTCTGTGATCAGGACTCAAGCCAGACACTTAAAAGCCAAGTTTGAGCTCTGCAGGTTTCTCCTCACCTCTGCACTGACCCCCTCTGGTGGCACCTGCCTGGCTCCAAGGTCTGTGGCTGCGCCAGCACCTTCAACTCCCAGCCCAGCTCCCTCCTCCTCCTCCCGAACGTGCCTTCACGGTACTTTCTGGGAATGCCACCTGGAATAAAGGGCTTCCTCTCCACCCAACTAAACCGAGGCTCTTCTGAGCTCTAAACTTGCATAAGAACTGGGAATTCTTCCAGGAGGAGAGGTTCACTCTGCCAGCAGCTGGAGGGGGAGGCCAGGGGCTGCTTGTCCAAGAGCTCCTGTGAGTGTCCCCACCTGGGTACCACGGGCACTTCGTGGCTGCAGCAAACTCAGCCAAAGCCACAAACAAGCCCGTGATGACAGAAGAGATTTCAAATAGAGGGTGACCATGCTGCAACAGGATTAGCTCAGGGCTAGGAAGATCTAGGCTTAATTTCAACATCCATCTCAAATTCTCCCCGTAACCTTGACCAAGTGATTTAATTTCACCGTGCCCGCTTCCTAAATATATCCACGATAGATCATCTCCCAAATGTACAGTGAGGACAAGCAGAAGATTGCTAAATACTCAGATAAACTCTCAGTATTGAAGGCCTTCCATAGGCTGACACAATCTTCTGGGTAAATACCAAATAAATATTAAATAGCCAAATCACTGGGGAATTTATTGTGCTCTATTACATTGCAGCAAAAATTCAGAGGAGTAAATTCAATATTCCACATTTTACTGAAGGTAACACAGAGCTGAGGAGTACTACAGATTTTTCCAGTGAGTTCTTAAAAATACTGAATACTTTCTCTTATTTTTGTGGATTAGAAAATCCTCAGAACTGTCCAGGCAGCCTTTCTCCCAGTTTTTAACCTACATACATTCTGGTCAAAGCTCAGAGCATTGACTTATCAAGCATAAAAGTCAACAGGAGACTGAGGTCTGAAGGAATCCCAGCCCCAGCTCTTCTGGCTGATCTCAGGAAGCAGCTCCTCTTTCTCTGGCTTCCCTTCCACATCCCATATTCTCTGCTCCGTGTGTTAAAATTACCCCTATTAATTTAATTGTATTTCCAGACTTCTTCAGATATAAAACCAAATTCCTGCTTCCTCAGCTTTCAACTAGGATAGCTTATAAAAAATCCAAACAACAAAATCTGATGCTGTTGAGAGCACACACCCCATTTGTGTGTGGTGTGGCTGTAAAGCTTCTGCAGGCACTGAACAACACCTGAAGCAGCTCCTCAAAGCCCCACATACAGAATAATTTAGGTTGGAAAAGACCTTTAAGACCCTCAATGTTTCCTGAATGCCATAAACCCTCTGGGATTAGGGTTTTTTGCTAATAGTGCCTGTTTCTGCGTTCTGTGAGCTCCCAGGAACAACCCTCTGACGAGTTTGTTTTATCCACCTGCTCAATGTTTAAATCTGACAAAGAGCAGTGCTGCTGGCAGCCCTGCTTTCTGCAGGGAAGGGCTTCCAAACTCCCTTTACTCCCACAGGAGCACTCTCCCTCTGCACCTCCAGAACCCCTCCTTCTGCTCCCCAAATCCCAAACCCCAGTGCAATGCCTGTGTCCCTGCCCCAGGGCTCACTGGCCTGGCTGGAGGAGCTGCCCACCACCAAGAACTGGTGGCCTGCCCTCCAGCAAGGTGCAGCAGGATAACGGGGGAACACAGGGATGCTCTGCAGGCACAGCACCAAACCAGGCCAAGCCACCAGGCAGAGGCACAGCCTGCACAGAGGCACCAGCCTGGTGATGTTAGCAGTGCCACAGCTGAAGAACCTCTGCTCCAAAAACATTAAATCCTCCAAAAATGATGAGTGGGGCAGATCTATTAAGCATTCTGACATGGAAATTCCATGGAAAAAGCTGAAATGCCATTGCCCAGGCTGTTGGTGTCACTGTATTTCTCCATAGAATTTGAATTTGCAGTCTAAGGAACCCAGCCTGTTATTTATTAGGATAAATTATCCAAACATAACATCTCACAATCCTGGCTGCAGGGCCCTGCTTAAAGCAGGAACAGACAGAAGCAGGGAATCTTAATCCCAGTCACTGGTTTCAAAGGAATGTTAAAGTGTTCAGGAAAAAACTGGACGTGGTACTTAGTGCCATGGTCTGGCTGACAAGGTGGTGTTCAAAGTCTGGACTCCGTGATCTTGGAGGTCTTTTCCAACCTGAATAATCCTGTGATTGTAAACAGGGAGCAAAAACAGCAGAAAAGCTTTCAGAACTATTTCAGTGCAGATTTCAGCAGGAAGATCCAGACTGAGTGCTTAGCTAGAAATTAAAAAAAAATAATCAAGAGTTGGGGAAGAATATCATTCTCCTCCTCCTCCTCCTGCTCCCTGCACTTTTCCAGTGTGGCAGCATGTCCTATTTCCCAAAAGCTCACTCTATTGTCTCTCTTTCACCTCTGTAAACACAGCTGAAATCAAAGACCACTGCTATTCTTCCCCTTCTACAAAAGCAGGCATTACTGTTACAAGTGTGTTTCACTTGGAATGTTTTTATTCACTTTTTTCCATTGTGAGCTCCTCTTTCTCACTCTGGCCATGCTCACTGCGTGCACAGGTAGTGAATGGGATATCAACTGTGGAAAAAAGGAAATGGAATTTTTCCTCTTATTTTTTTTCCCCTACTTAATCTGGTTCTGTTAGTCCTGCCTGCTAAAGGACACCAAATTCCTGACCTTATAAGAGAGGTGAGTGGTTCTTGCCAGGTGGCTGCCAAAAAGCTGATAAGGGCCCAGTTAGCCAAACCTTCTCACAGGTGTAGGTCTATTGCAGCAGCCACAAAGAAAAACAGAAAAAAAAAAATCCAAAAAATCATTCTGTGGTTCAAGGCCCCCTTTGATTAAGATTCGGTTTTATTGTTACTTTTACTGCCGTTTTGCTTCCCTTCCCTAGCCCAGAAACAGCTGGGATTTCTTGCCTGCCTGGTTTACAGCACCCATTCCCCCCGTGAAGCACCCGGGGTGTGCAGAGAGGGTTTGGAAGACTCAAAGCTGTGCTCAGACCCACCGTGCCAGAGCTCCTGCCGCCAGGTGAAATTAGGCCAGCACACAAGTGCTGCTGAGGAGGGATCACATCCTGTGTCTCATTCCTCTCCTTGAAGCAGCAACCAAATCGGGGCATTATTTTCCATCTCCCATCCTGGATGGCTGCGGTAATTTGGATCTTCTTCTCCTTAGCTGAGCAAGCGTGAGTCTCTTTAGAAAGCAGCACTTGACACCCAGTGTGTAGGTGATAATGAGCACTTCTAGGGAGCTGACATAATACCGAGCATTTACAGGAGGGAAACTTTGCTGTGAGAGGAACCAAGGTCCACTGAAGAGATTAATTCATGATTTCTCTTCTCTCACACCGTAAAAAAAAAAAGCCCCAATACGATTAACTCTAAAGCGATTCTACAGTTGTTCAAACATCCACAACGAGAAATGACAGCGGCATCTCAGCCCACTCCTGGAAAGGAAGCTGCAGTTCACCTTAATTAATTCTCCAGAAAGAAGGAAAATGTCACTATTAGATTAAAACCAGAAGAAAAGAATGCACATTTTTCCATGCAGAAAGAAACAAAACAAAAAACCCGACTCGATTAAGTGTGGCAAGTAGCAAATAAACAGGAAGCAAATTTCAAATGAATCACAAGATGAACATTCCCCAGCTCCCCACACATCTCTCTCAGTAATTAAGCTAAAACTGTCCTTACAGAGGGAAAGAAAGATGCAATAGCTTTATTTACATATAAACAATTATTCAGCTGTAAACAGAACTCACACACATAGGAGTTAATG
The DNA here is from genome assembly GCA_013398075.1 of Notiomystis cincta. Lineage (NCBI taxonomy): Eukaryota > Metazoa > Chordata > Aves > Passeriformes > Notiomystidae > Notiomystis > Notiomystis cincta. Next base: position 114,239 of record VZRX01018695.1, read on the forward strand.
GAGAAATCATCAACACAGCTATCGACTACACTTAGATCTCCTCTTCAGGTGCCAGGGAGCAATTACAGCCTCCTTCACCTCGGGAATTCTTAAATATTCCCCTTTTATCTGGACTAACCTGTGCCACTCCTAGTTCAAATACTGTCTCAGGTTGGAGTTTGGGGATTTTATCCTCTATCAAAGCATATTTGCACAAAGTGTGTCTGAGTCCTAGAACAAAACTAAAAATTAACCAGGCACATGTAACTTTATAGAGCCTACCATAAAATGCCACCAAAGGCACGGAGATACTGCCTGAACCATGGCCTCTTTGGAAATCCACAAATGTTTGCTGGAGAATTGGACACGTCTCACCACAGCAAATCTCAGCTTACCACTAGAAATCCTCATGCAAGACTTGTTTGGAGGCAAAATTTCCCCCTACCCCTGCATATTTTCCTGTGCAAACAGTGCTTTTTCCCAAGCCAGCGGCCTCCTTTCTCTACTCCCGACTTGAACATCGAAGTTTTTGCTGTCCAGTCGTGCTATTTGGCACATGAAGAACGAGGTTAAGTGGTAAATTATTACTTTATCTTTGCGAGATGAATTAGGCCTAGACACAAAGCTGCCGAAGGTAATTATCACACTGGATGGGGGCTGGCCAGAATCAGAGTTAACCTCTGCACAGCTCTGCCCTGAGCAGCTCAGGGTTTGCTCCTTTCCAAAGCCCCTGCACACTCAGATTTCCCACTCAGAGGTGACAAAAAAACCTCGTGAGCCAAATCAATGTCTCTGTGAGAGTCACGCTGCTCTTACCCAAGAACAGCCTCACGATAGAAACACTGTTGATTTTTGTTTCATTTAACCTTTCTGCTTGGATACAGATTCCACGGGTTCCTTTCAACCCTCTCTGACGATGCAAACCACGCAGGATTTCGGTTTGGAAGTGAAGCATCTCTCAGAGGCAGAATGGAGCACACCCAAGCAGATCCAGGAGTGCCACATCCTCCTCCTCAGTGCTGCCTCTCCCTGCTCCCCTTGTGGGACCAATTCTTTTCACCTCAGAGCCCTGGATTTACAGAAATTTCTGTCTTCCTGAAGCTCTGCCTTTGCTTTGTTTATGCTTTTGTTCCCTTCCCCAGCCAGCTCATCTGCAGGGTTAAATGCAGGAAAGAAGTGATGCTCAAGAAGAAGGGAATGGGATTCTTTTGCTGCTTTTGTCAACAAATATTCCTTCAAGGATCTTAGTTTCAGCTACTGCTCCATCGGGCCATTATCAGTGCCCAGGCAAAGTGTGCTGACAGTCAATCAGCTCCAGGAATAGGAAAATCCCCACTGGAAGCCATCTGGAAGCAACAGCTCAAATGCAAATTTAAGTTCACAAAGTCACACAAGTTTGGATTTTGCTTCCTGCAGTGATGATTCCTCTTTAAAAAAAAAATAAAGAAGGATGAGAGAAATGACAAAGAACTGAGGCTTTTCCTTTTAACGTGAATGTAGCTGAGAGTGCATTAACCACAGAACATTCATTGGGTATTAATCCCAATGCTAAAATTACCTTTGATTTCATGGAATGTCTGCTGTCCCTGGGAAGGATGGAGCACAGCTGCTACATTAAGGAGTCCTTTTAACAGGATCAACTACACATCCTGGATTTTAAAGAATGAAACTCCTCTCTCAGTGCTTTTCCTTCAGCTTCGAAGCTTTAGGTGTTGGATAGGCTGTTCCCACCCTGGAGCTGTGGGCTCCCTGAAGCCTCAGTAGGACTCAGATCATCTCAAAGGTGAATGCAGGAGGCAGAGCAAGGCAGGACTGGGACCCTGGAGATGAATCCAAAAAGGCCAAACCCCAGTTTTCCATCAGCTGAAGCTGTGGTGGAACAGCCACGTGTCTGAGCCCCACCAAACCTCACAAAGGTCAATAATTCCCTTGCACAAGAAGATAATTGTGCCATGGATGATGAATCCTTGGTGACCACAAAGTGTCTCTGATTTCAAGTTATTAAACTCAGTTGTAGTGTCCCAGTGGAGAACATCTATATTCATATTTGCTGGGCAAAATCAAACATAAATCACTTCTGCTCAGAAAACTCCATGGTGTGCAGGAAAAGAGAATTTTCTGTACCCCTCAGAAGTCTTTTTGTAGTTACTTCTCACAGCTTTTCACTACTATTTCCCACAATAGCAAATCGAATATGCTTTGGCATAGTCACAACTGCAAAGTTAATGTTTAATGAAGTTATGTGCTCCCAGTTATTAATATGTTCCTCTCAGCACCTTTTGTACCATGTATTTATAACGACCGTATGGATCAGTTAAAAACAAACAAACCCAAACCAAAACAGGTTGGCTGCAAACTCCAGAATGGTTTTCATCAGGGCTGTGAAAATGGTTACAAATTTCCCTAGATTCCAGTCTAAAAACCCCATTTTAAAATCACCACATTAATCAGTGGCAGTGAAGCAGTTCCCCAAAAGCCATTTTGATTAAAATCAAAGCAGTTAAGCTGTCACAGAGATTTTGGGGAGGAGCCAGGAGGACTGGAGATGTTGTGGCTGCTTTTCTCTGAGCAGCTGCTGAAGGCACTGTGTCCCAGAGGTGCCTGGAGAGCCCAATTCCACTGCCCTGACATGAGGCTCGTTGCTTTGGGCAGCTCCTCCCCACAGGTGACACCAAGGAGTTGACATTTGGACCCCCCAGACTCGTTCACTGTGAGATTTGTGACACATTTTGGGTGGATCTTGCAGCCAGGCACTGCAAGAATTCCGTGAATGCTGCTCCACTGTGCCACCAAACAGACTGGGGGCAAAGGATTTGCAGGTGATGGGAAGGATTTAGGAGCAGAAAAAAAAAGGATGAGTTTTTAAAGCCTCTCCTGCGTTTGAGTTTGGGTTGGTCAAAGTTAAACAGCTTTACTGAATTAAAGACTATTGTATTTTGCATAGAGGTATTGTGAAAGGGCAGCCTGCACAAGTTCCAGACACCAGAATTAATCTGCCCTCTTACAGGGTCACCCTCACCAGGGAGCAGCTCTGGCCAAATGAGGTGATGGAGGGGCAGAGGAGAGATTAAATCAATGACTCCACTTTGCTCTCTAGGAAATGGTATTTTGGGTTAGATGATACTCTGCTGTGAGATATCTCTTCAGTAGGGAACAAGGTCAAGAATAATACTGCACTCACCAGAAGCAAATAAACATGGAGATCTGGCATGGGAGATGGGGAAAAATTCACTAAAAATGGGTTTCCTACATCACTCACTAATTATTACTCATAATTAAACGATATAAATATTTCCTCATACCACAATCCTCTGAGTCCCAATCTTTTCCAATATGCATCTTCCATTCTAAAAGTATTTTCTGTTTTACCACTCAGCCATGCACTGAATCCTTCCCCTAATCCTTTCCAGGTACAAAATTAAAATCCAAAGGAAAAATGCAATTTCTACAAAGCCCCAAGAGCTCTTCTGAAATGTGCTGTGCTGACACGTGGATTTCCAGACTACATTAGGACATTTTTGACCTTTTGCACTTTCAAATCAGTTGCAGTAAAGATATTGGGCATTTTGCAATAGGAGTTCTCCCCAGAAAAGAGTTTGTACGAAGAATTCTTCTAGGAGAATTTCCTTCTATTTCAGAATACGAGTGAAAGGACTGCTTCAGAAAAAGGTAAAAATCACAAAAATTAAATTTAGCAATCTATTAGAAGGACCTGTTAAATCCTAGATGGCAGAATTACTACAGATATAAAAATTATACTATGGCAAATAATGTCTTGGCAATCAAAATTCACACAACCAGACAACTCCAGCACCAAACAATTTCCAGTCTAATGTGTACCACCACCTTATAAGTTCATTCAACAAACAATTAGAGGTAGAAAATTAGCAGAATCATCCCAGGGTATGTACTTAAGACATGGAAAGAGTCATTAAGGTCTCATGGCAAAGTTGGTTTTCTTCATTTTAAGTTGCTTTCTTCATTTTAAGTTCCCCTGTCCTCAATTTGACAGGGAATTAACAGGTGTGGTGTTTAATGAAGTTCTATAAATACTGTGGATTGCATTGCCTTAGAACTCCATGGGACTGGCATTGTGAAATTACTGGCAAGAACTCCTTAGACTGGTTTATCAGGAGAAAGCCTCTCTTTTACAGCAATCCAGGACTTATGAGGGGAAAATGCATTTATTGGTGGTAACAAAGTTGCTCCTCCGTGAGCAATTCCTGTTTACCACGCATCAAACCTTAATCCCTGTCCACCCAAAATTCTGAAGAGTCCAAACTTCCTTTCATCCAGGCAGAAATCACCACTCAGAACACAGGAGCACACCCAGAATGTGTCAGGAACCCTCACAGTGTGGACAAGACAAAGCCATTCCTTTCTCTGAGCACACTCCCCCTCGGTTCACCTTTCAATATTTTGTCAGAACACATATTTCCCATATCAAACATGTCCTGAATGGGAAGAGAGCTGTGAAAAGAGCTGGAACATCAGAAGGACAAAAGGAAATACTTCTGACAGGATTGCTGCACAGACTTGGAATCCCATCTGCTCACACAACAAGTGAATATTCATAGCTCACTGGTCAAACTGGGCAAGTGTGACAGCGCAGGACTTTTGTCTGGGTGAAGTTACAGCTCCAGCTTCTCAACAGACAAGAAAAGCAGCACTGTGGAGAGGCTGAGCAAAACCCTTAAAACAATATCATTCACAGCATGCATGAAAGAGATTACTAAAATTGTATTTTTATACATGACTTCTTCCTGCATTGAGAAATCTGGATTATTTCTCATTAATCAACAAAGAACCAAGCCCAGTCTGACAGAAGTTTCAATAAATTCACTGCTCATTCAAAGCTACAATAAACTTTTTTCAATACACTGCTGCATTTTGATTGCATATGAGCAAAAGTGCCTTTTGGTTTTGTACTTTAGAAATACTCATCATAAATATTGTCACACTATTTCACTTGCTCATAATACTGAATTTTACACACTACAGAACAGACTGGCAGCAACTTCAAGCCAGGAGCCACAGCAATGAAAATGACACAAGTGCTGCACAGAGCAAAAGTTTTACAGGTTTGTGGTTGTTTAATCCCATTTTGGCAAACATTTGACTCCTCCCTTTGGAAAGTGACCTCCTCTGGTTGTCTTATCGAGCTCTAATGCCAGACCTGTGTTGTCCCTTCCTTCTCCATCTGTCCCCAGCAGTGACAAACAACCCCAAACCCCTCCTGCCTCAGTGTGAGAACACCAGCAGAGCTTCTCTTCTGCCTTGCTGCAGTTTTAATTTCACTTGAGCTGGTTTGGCTGATTTTCTCTTCAGGCACTGCAAACATCTGTGGCTTAAAGCCAAGTGTGACTTTGGATACTGCCCACAGGATTTCCTCCATTTCCCACCATTCCCCCTTCCTGGGATCCTGCCTTGTTTTTTCCCTGCTGTATTTTTAAAGTGTTCTTCCCAAAGAGATCCCAATGACAGTCTCCTGCTCAAGTGTTATGGGTTTTCATTTCAATTGCTAGGTGGAGGAGGGATACAAACTCCCATTTTCCCATCCGTTTGATGTGAAGCCACATCCAAGATGATGTGAGTACCCCCAAAATAGCTGCTCATAATGAATCACTCATACCAGTTTCCAACTCCTAACAGACAAGCACTGAACCACCACCACAAGAACTTAAAATGTCATATAATGAGAGAGGATTTTGTGAGCACAACAAGCATTTTGTAAGCAGAGTGAAAAAAAAAAAAGTCCAAATTATGCGCTTTTTAAATTTGGACTGTGAATATTATCTGGTTTACTCAAATATGACTGCATAATAACAAAAGTCTTGCCATGTACAAAGTTTATGGAAAAAACAAAACACCCTCACAAGGGTCAAGGCTTCTCCAGCGAAATCAAATGATTCAAATGGTGAGAAACAACTGAAGCTTTTCCCAAGTTTAAACCTTGCGGTACTTGGGGGCTGCTGCTGAGCTCCAGCCGTGCATGTTTGAGCAGGCACACCAACAGCCCTGTGTGTTCACACACACACACACACAGCTGCAAAAAAATTCAGTGCTGCAAAGCCCTTTCTATACTCTCAATATTCAAAGTGTAGTGATGGTTTGGAGATGTTTCTGTTTCTGCCATTTTTCTTTCAGATACAGATTGCAATAAAATTATTTTTTCAGGTTCTCCTTTTTAAGTTTTACTTTTTACCCATCCATATCTTACCAAAATTAATTCAAACTCCAGGAAGACAAGACAGAAAATTCTCAGATCCTTAACAATCTTACATTTGAATTCTTGCAGTCCCCTCCTTTAGCCTTTGCAACCCCAATCTGCCATTTTTCAGTCTGAAACACTAAAACAGTTGGGCTGGGTCTGTAATTTAATTGCCTGGGGTTGGTTTTTTCCTTCTTTTTTTTTTCTTTCTTTATTTCTGGGAGAGGAGCTCTGCCATGGGCTGTTGAGCTGGAGCACTCACCCTTTGTTCTGGCAGGACCTCCTTGGCTGGCAATTCCCAAAAATCACGACCTGGTCTGATCTGTTCACACAAAGCAACCCCACTGCCCTGCCAAATCCACCACCCAAGCTCCCTCCACCATTCCCTGAGTCATCCCTACAAAGGACCCACTCCTGGGGGTTACAAGCTCTGGTTCAGGTGCACTTCTGATCCAGAAAGTCTCTCAGGAACTGGATACGGAAAAAGAAGTTTCCTTGTTAAACTCTCACCATAAAAGAAGAACCTGCTGCTAGCTCTCCTCAGAAACTCTTCATTGCTCATTTTCAAGAATGCTACTTGATGGGATTTAGGAAAAAAATTTTAAAAGCTGATAAGAAAATGAAGATTAAGCAGCTCCCTGAGTCTCACATGCTCCATGGCCATGCCATTCCCTGAGGAACCACACTGGGGGGAGAAATGCCTGCATGCCAAAAAGAAAAGGGTTTAGGGGTTGTGATGGGCACTGCTTTCATTTCCATTTCAGTGCTGTTTCTCCAGCACCACTGACAGAGACATTCACAGGGGTGAACCACCTGCTCCAGCAGGACTGGGAACTCTGGGGCAGGTGAGGGGATAGGAAAGGAAGGATCCCTCAGCAGTGAGGTCTGCAGAAAAAAAACCAAACCAAACCAAACCAACCAACCAACAACAACAGAAACCAACCCGAAACAAAACCCCAGTGGAAACAACCAAACAAAGCAAAAGGCCATCAACCAGAGCAGCTCAGAGGGTGACAGAAGGATCTGGGCAAAGTGGTCACAGGGACACCCATTGGGGTCAACCTTGCAGCTTCCCCAGCAGTGCCAGGGATCACTTCATGAGCAGTTTTCAGAGTTCTCCTGCCTAACACGAGTTTCTAAAGACCAACGTGGGCTCGTCTCCCTCCGAGGTGGAATTTTTACCCCAGGGCTTGGTAAGGTTAGAAAGTGTAAAGATATAAACGTCAATAAAGATTACAGAAAATTATTCTTCTCTTCTTCCCTCAGCATTCCCCCAGGCTCTGCTCTCCCAGCAGGATCAGCTGGATCACTGCAGCCCAGACACAGCAGCAGCTTCACCTACGACGCCACTTCAGCTCAGCTACAGAGCTGGCAGCAGCTGCTCCAGCAGAGCTCAGCACAAAGAAACAAAACCCTTCCTTCCCTCTCCTCCTACAGCATTTAAGCCACACATCTGCAGTTGCCAAGTCCTCTTTTTGATGCTGGAAATTTACATTTGCCTTCATTTACACACATGCTCCTTTTATCACACTCTGACAAACCCAGTTTTTATCCTCATCCCAGAGGATGCTGGTGGAGAGAAGAAAGTACCTGCTACAGAGGAGGAGCTGGGCAGCTGTTCCTGCAAGGAAAAGTTTGGGGGTTTTTAACTGAGTCCAGAAAAGCCCATTTAATGGACAAAAACAAGATCCACATTTGCATTTATAAATCCAGGAGCTGGTGCAATTTAAGCTCCCTTCTGTTTGGGTCTGGGCAGAAAGATTCCCAGCACATCATTCCAGGAGATTTAATAGTGAAAGGGCAAGCCTCTGCTAAACGTTCTCATTTTTAAAGAGATCCTTAAAATTACAACAGAATCTGAAACAGAGATATGAAGTTGCTGCAAATAAGGTTATGAAAACACTCACTAAATTCAGACTAAGAAGTTACAACCTCTGCTAAATTCCAGCCCAGTTCAGGTCTGTCACTGGTCCCAGCCTCAGCACTTCCTTTAAGGGAAGGAGGGGAAAAACCACGACCACAAATCCCAAACAAATTCTACAAAACCCAGCTTTCCACCACATTCTCTCCCACTGGATTTAGCATCAGTTCAGGTCAGTGCTGGTACCAGAACTAGCACTAAATGATCTGGGTCACCAGAAGCTGGAAGCAGCGATTTTCATATCTATCACATAATCAAGTTTTTGCAGGACAAGTGATGATGATGTGTAAAAATTCCATAGCAGCTAATCAAAGACAAAACTTGAGGAAGCAGCAAAAAGCTCATAATGAAGAAATATATTCCACCACAGGTGGCAGGAAATTGTAGCTACTGATAACAAGTGTTATGGGGCTCTGGCAAAGCAAGAAAATCAGCATAAGCATGAAGGCAAAGTAGTGATAGCACCAATAAAAAAAAGCCTCCGAGCACTCTCCAGAAATCTATCGTGAGAATCAAGTGAGAAGTAATAAATTTGCATTTTCTCTAAGACTTTGCATTTAAACACATTCTTAAATACTTTGTGAGTTTCAGGAGCTGGCTGCAGACCGTGTGTTGCTTGAGTATGTGAAAAGCAAAGCATCACTTCACTGAGCACTGAAGCACCAACATCTGCAGGGAGAGATTATGGGCAAATCTGAAAGGAGATTCAGGAAGGAGTTGCTCAGTCCATCCAAACGAGGGATGAGACACCAAAGAACTCCAAACCTGTGCCTGGCAATGTGACAGGGACAAGTAAGGGACAAAGACAGCAGGAGCATGAAGGTGGCCAAGGTGATGGAGGGGAGCCCCATCCTGGAGCAGTCACAAAGCCCTCTCCAGCCCAGGGAAACCAGGCAGGAAGGGCAGTGGGTCACAGAACCCTGCAGGAGCTGGGCAGTGTCAAACATCCCTTCAGCAGAGCTGTTCACAGCCCTGGCTTAGATGAACTCTCCAGGGGAAAAATGGATTGCAGTGGGAAAGGATTGGCTCAGCAGACTGAAAGCAAGCACAGAATTCACCTGCTGGGCTGCTGTGGGAGAACATAGTTCCTGAAGCTGATGGAATTCTGACAGCCAGGACCAACAGCAGGCAAAGCACAGACCTTAAAGCTGCTGGAGAGGATCTGTGAGCTCAGGATATTCTAGTAAGGACAGGTGGAAAAGGAGCTGGTGTTCTGTCTAAAAGGAGCTCAGGCTGATCTCAGTGAGGAGCTGCACTTGCAGGGCAGGCTGGAAAAGACAGGGAAGAACACCAAAGTAAAGGAGAGACTTCCCAGCACCCAGGAAAGCAATAAAACCAGCTGGGGGAAAAAAAATCCCCTATCCAGCCTCTGCTGGATATATTCAGTTCAGTTTCTCAGTTTAACATGGAAATGTGGGACAGTGGAGGAATCAGCAAAGCTCAGGTGGGGTCACGTAAGGAAAATTTCACTTTTCCATGGGATCAAAAGACTTAAAAGATGCAAAAAGGAAATGCTTCTCTGTGCCTTTCAGGGGTGAATTTGTACAGTGTAGAAGGCTCTGAGTGTCAAGCAAGGCTTGGCACATATCCTTTGAAATAGAGTGTGAATAAAGACAAACACACTCCTTTGTGAGATTTGGTTTCTACATATTAGCATTTGAATTGTATTCAGCTCTCTGTGTGTCACATTAAGAAAATTCACATTTCTGTGTTCTGCATTAGGAGAAAGCAGCAGAAATCTGGGCTCTGGGAAGAGCCAGAAGCCAGTAAAAATCCAGGAACACACCTACAAACCCTGTACCATCAAAGAGCCTGCCAGGAAAAGCCCTAAAGCAGCAAAGAGCAGCCAGGATTTCCCTTCATGGACAGCAGCTCTTCACTGATCACAAGCAATTTGTTGGTATTACCAAGGATTTCTCCAGAGTCACAGGAGGAATTTCTCATCTGCAGCTGCTCCCTGGAGCACTTTGGTTTTCCTCAGAGAGGGAAATGTGTCCAGCAGCACCTGGAGGAGCTCCCTTTGTGCCTGCAGAGGTGGCCAGCACAGAAGTTCTGAAAATTGCTCTTTTTTAAAACATTCCTGAGCAACACCCCAGAGAAACACTCAGAACATACCATTAACCACTTCATGCCAATCCTCAAAGCAGCTCTTTTGGTGACAGTGAAGCAAATCCACTAAATAAACAGGAAAAAGAAATATCCCCAACATGAAAAACTGATTTTTTAAAAATTATAATAAAATTAATACCATAAACATATTTTCATTATTACTACTCGTATCTTTTGAGTTATATTCAATATTTCCAAAGATTTTTAAATCAGAAAAATGTATCAAAAGTAGTAAAAAAACCCCAACATAATTAGTAACACAATATTAAAATGTGATTTAAAAAATAAAATCTTTCAATCTTGTCCTAATGTGCAAGACAATTCCATGGAAACTTTATTTTCTGGACACAGTAGAATTTATCCTGCCTGGCTCCCACAGCCACACAGAAGTCAAACCAGGGCCAGGCTGGCATTTATATTCATTTATAAACTGATATAAATGAAATACATTTCCTCCTGTCCCTCGAGCAGGCACTGAAGTCTCACCTGCATTATTCATTTCTTTGGAATCCTGGGGAGCACAAACACCCTCTGTTCTCCCTGCCAGAGAGGAGAAGGCAAACCAGCTCCTGGCACTGATGGTCTTTGCCATTTTTATCAGCAAGGTCACACCAAGACAGGTGAGAATTACCAAAATCCCAGGGCAACACTCATTAATTAGAAAATAAACTGACATTAGGTATTAACTGCATGTTAATCCATCCAAGAGAGGATTTGAACCAAACACACAACACAGAATTTAGCAGGAATATGTTCAATTTTTTCAGTTTTTGTTTGGTTTTTTGTTTTCTTTTTTTATCCTAATTTTATTCCATTTAGATTCCATTAAATTTTTTTGCTTTTGTGTTTCCACACTGTATCTTAATCTGTTTCTCAGGACTCCTTAGACTGGGATGTTTAGGCAGTAGAACACGTGGAGAGGTTTGCACCCCCATGCTGGACAACCTCACAGGGCCACAGTTCCCATCACCTTTAAAACAGGGATACAAATCCATATTTTTCTAATGCACTTCAAGATCCATTGATGAGAACCCTGTGCAAGAACTCCTGTCAGCTGTTACCCTCTCACTGAATATGGTTATGCTGAAATATTCCCCTTCCTGACCTCTGAAAATAACACAGAATTGAAATGAAGCATAATTGTATGATTATAAAATGTCACTAACATCAGACAGTAGGAAAAGACTATTTAATTAAAGGAAGTTTGCTCTTCAGAGGAGGAAGAGTTCAGATTCATTCACAGATATTTATGTATTTCATTTAGTTGTGCAAAGAAAAGATGAATGTACAGGCTGTAGTAGGTGCAGACCTTGTGCACAACCCCTCTGAAAGAGCAGCACATTCCCAGGTGACAGAAATGGAATTTTCTTCTTCCCCTCCACATGCAGGGGACAAAAGCAGCCCAGAAATAGATGGATGGGGCTGTCTGGGACATCACACCTGCAAACCAGGTTTTGCTGACGTCTCTCATTGTCTGGGATGAGCTGGTGGATAATTTGTGCAGGGAATTGCAGTGGAGTGAGAGGTGCAGCTGTTTGCCTGCAGTGGAGGTGGCACAAGTGACAAAAGCAGTTTTCCAAATGCTATCCCACTGCTGGAAAAGCCCAGAGTTCCAGTGGCTTTCCTGCATTTCCAGGCCAGGAGGGGAAAGCAGGTTAGCTACACAAGCTAAAACCATTTCTTCAGCTTTCCACCCTCACTTCCAGCTGGCATTTCAGTGCTGAGCAGCACAGAAATAACAGCACAGCCCAAAGTATCTCCTTAATAACTCCAATAAATCACAGGGATGACCAAACAAAACCAGGAAGGATTTCACATGGGAACATCTTCAGGAGAGGACAACACCTGCAGCTGCCTTTGAGAAGAAATAATCCTTGTGGGCTCCTGGGCTCAGCAGACACATTCCCAGAGCATTCCCAGAGTGTTCCCAGAGCAGTGGGAGCTCCTGGCTCCTGTCTAAAGCTCCTGCCAAGGTCTAACCACAGCAGGTGCTCTGTGTTCATCAGTGCAAGCAGCAACACCTTCCACATGTGCAGCCTCAGCTGTGGCTGGGAGGGAAGTTAAACACAGAGGAATCCAAGGATTCAGCCCATTTTATCCTTCTGGGATGGGATGGGAGAGGCTGAAGGCCTTAGGAAGGTTTGTTTTGGGGGGTTACAATTTTTTATCTCTATGAGCTCACTGAATTGTGTGGTTGTGCCTGGCAGCTTGCCTTCCACAACAGGAATTGAAACTGTTATACTGAGAAATAGAGAAAATTACAGTATTTCAAACTCTGCTTATTTCTCTGGGAAAAAAAAAAAA